>JAHIAM010002326.1:0-55991 GCA_021605205.1 Aegilops longissima | reverse complement strand
TCCCTAACTCCAAAATTATGAGCTAAAATTACCACTGTAATAAATTTATCAGAGCTCAGTATGCAAAAATATTCAAAATTATACCACTCTCTGACTTTTCTAGAATTTTTGCAACAGCGGTAAACTTTCTGTTTTCAAACAGCAACATGTATAGTAGCAAAATAAGCATGGCAAAGGCTATCCTTGACTTTTTTATTGAAACTAAAGATGCAAAACACTATTCTAACTAACAGCAAGAAAATACTAACAAGAAAATGCGCTCCAAGCAAAACACATATCATGTGGTGAATAAAATATAGCTCAAGTAAATTTACCGATGAGCGAAGGCGAAAGAGGGATGCCATCCGGGGCATCCCCAAGCTTAAACTCTTAGTTGTCCTTGAATATTACCTTGGGTGCCTTTGGAATCCCAAGCTTAGGCTCTTGCCACTCCTTATTCCATATTCCTTGAATCTTTACCCAAAACTTGAAAACTTCACAACACAAAACTTAACAGAAAACTTCGTGAGCTCCGTTAGCGAAGAAAACAAAACACCACTTCAAGGTACTGTAATGAACTCATTATTTATTTATATTGGTGTTAAACCTACTGTATTCCAACTTCTCTATGGTTTATAAACTATTTTACTAGCCATAGATTCATCAAAATAAGCAAACAACACAATGAAAACAGAATCTGTCAAAAAAAGAACAGTCTGTAGTAATATGTAACTAACGCAAACTTATGGAACTCCAAAATTCTAAAATAAATTGGTGGACCTGAGGAATTTGTCTAGTAATCATCTGAAAAAAGAATCAACTAAATAGCACTCTCCAGTAAAAATTTGAAGCTAATCTCGTGGCGCTAAAGTTTCTGTTTTTTACAGCATGATCATAAAGACTTCACCCAAGTCTTCCCAAAGGTTGTACTTGGCACAAACACTAATTAAAACATAAAAAACATCTAAACAGAAGCTAGATGGGTTATTTATTCCTAAACAGAACCAAAAAGCAAGAAACTAAAATAAAATTGGGTTGCCTCCCAACAAAGCGCTATCGTTTACGCCCTAGCTAGGCATTATGATTTCAATGATGCTCACATAAAAGATAAAATTGAAACATAAAGAGAGCATAATGAAGAATATGACTAGCACATTTAAGTCTAACCCACTTTCTATGCATAGGGATTTTGTGATCAAACAACTTATGGGAACAATAATCAGCTAGCATGGAAGGCAAAACAACATAACTTCAAAACTTTAAGCACATAGAGAGAAACTTGATATTATTGCAATATGTAGAAGCATATGATCCTCTCTCATAATAATTTTCAGTAGCATCATGAATGAATTCAACAATATAACCAGCACCTAAAGCATTCTTTTCTTGATCTACTTGCATAGAAAATTTACTACTCTCCACATAAGCAAAATTCTTCTCATGAATAATAGTGAGAGCAAACTCAACAAAATAACTATCATGTGATTGAAAATTAAGATCAAGATGACAAGTTTCATGGTTATCATTATTCCTTAAAGCATCGTGTCATCACAATAATCATCATAGATAGGGCATGCTTTTATCATAGTAAATTTGCTCATCAAAGCTTGGGGACAAAAATATCATCTCCATCAAACATAGCTTCCCCAAGCTTGTGGCTTTGCATATCATTAGCATCATGGATATTCTAGGAATTCATACTAACAACATTGAAATCGTGCTCATCATTCAAAGATTTAGTGCCAAACATTTTATAGATTTCTACTTCTAGCACTTGAGCACAATTTTCCTTTCCATCATTCTCACGAAAGATATTAAAAAGATGAAGCGTATGAGACAAACTCAATTCCATTTTTGTAGTTTTCTTTTATAGACTAAACTAGTGATAAAACAAGAAACAAAAAGATTCGATTGCAAGATCTAAATATATACCTTCAAGCACTCACCTCCCGGCAGCGGCGCAGAAAAACTTGATGTCTACTACACAACCTTCTTCTTGTAGGCGTTGTTGGGCCTCCAAGTGCAGAGGTTTGTAGGACAGTAAAAAATTCCCTCAAGTGGATGACCTAAGGTTTATCAATCCGTGGGAGGCGTGGGATGAAGATGGTCTCTCTCAAGCAACCCTGCAACCAAATAACAAAGAGTCTCTTGTGTCCCCAACACACCAATACAATGGTAAATTGTATAGGTGCACTAGTTAATGAAGAGATGGTGATACAAGTGCAATATGGATGGTAGATATAGGTTTTTGTAATCTGAAAATATAAAAACAGCAAGGTAACAAGTGATAAACATGAGCGTAAGCGGTATTGCAATGATAGGAAACAAGGCCTAGGGTTCATACTTTCACTAGTGCAAGTTCTCTCAACAATAATAACATAGATAGATCATATAACAATCCCTCAACATGCAACAAAGAGTCACTCCAAAGCCACTAATAGCAGAGAACAAACATAGAGATTATGGTAGGTGCGAAACCACCTCAAAGTTATTCTTTCAATCAATCCATTGGGCTATTCCTATAAGTGTCACAAACAGCCGTGAGAGTTAGTACTAGAATAACACCTTAAGACACAAATCAGAAAACCCTAATGTCACCTAGATATTCCAATGTCACCTCAAGTATCCGTGGGCATGATTATCGATATGCATCACACAATCTCAGATTCATCCAACCAACATAAAAGTACTTCAAAAGTGCCCCAAAGTTTCTACCGGAGAGTCAAGACGTGTGCCAACCCCATGCATAGGTTCATGGGCGGAACCCATAAGTTGGTTACCAAAACATACATCAAGTGGCACATGATATCCCATTGTCACCATAGATAAACACTGCAAGACATACATCAAGTGTTCTCATAAAGACTCAATCGATAAGATAACTTCAGGGAAACTCAATTCATCACAAGAGAGTAGAGGGAGAAATATCATAAGATCCAACTACAATAGCAAAGCTGGGATACATCAAGATCGTGCCATAGAGAACACGAGAGAGAGAGATAAAACACATAGCTCTGGTACATACCCTCAGCCCAGGGTGAACTACTCCCTCCTCGTCATGGAGGCCGGGATGATGAAGATGGCCACCGGTGATGGGTTCCCCCTCCGGCAAGGTGCGAAAGCAGGCTCCGAGAGGTTTTGGTGGCTCTGAGAGGCTTCGGCGGCGGAACTCGATCTATCTTCTGTTACGGAAGTTTTAGGAGTGCGTAGGTATATATGGGTGAAAGAATGCGTCGGTGGAGCTACGGGTTCCCACAGGAGGCGTGCCACGAGGGGGTGGCGGCGCCGAGCAGCTCCGTATCTTGACATGGAGTCCAAGTCCATCGGTGGGTTTCCTTCCAAAAATAACTTCTCCAGTTGATTTCGTTCCGTTTGACTCGTCTAATATTCCTTTTCCTTGAAACTTGAAATAGGCATAAAACAGCAAATCTGGATGGGCCTCCGGTTAATAGGTTAGTCCCAAAAATAATATAAAGTGGATAATAAAGCCCAATATTGCCTAAAACAGTAGATAATATAGCATGAAGCAATCAAAATTATAGATCGTTGGAGATGTACCAAGCCTTCAGCAGATCTGCGCATGATGTGTCCTCGCCGGAGTTCTTCGAAGCCAAAGAAGGAGCTCCACGGAGAAATTGTTCTGGTCGCATATCTTGCGCGAGCATCCCGTGCCCTTGATCGATCAGCTGAAACAGCTGGTGGAGCTGCATAGGGTGGCCGAACTAGCCATGAAGGATTTGATAATCCGCCTATGGCCAGCCGAAGCTATGCCCGGCAGCTACTTCGAACTCGTGAAGCGGCTGGTGAACGCCTGTCCTCGGCTGGATGCCGTCAAGCGATCGGCCTGTATTGAAGGTGCTGCGCGTAGCCTTCGCCCGTTGCAAGATATGGTGGCGAAGATGGGCCGTCGTCGATATATCCTCCTCAAAACATCCACCATACCTACCTATTATGGCATTTCCATAGCCATTCCGAGATATATTGCCATGCAACTTTCCACCATTACGATTATCATGACACATCATCATTGTCATATTGCTAGCATGATCATGTAGTTGACATAGTATTTGTGGCAAAGCCACCGCTCATAATTCTTTCATACATGTCACTCTTGGTTCATCATATCCCGGACACCACGGAGGCATTCATATAGAGTCATACTTTGTTCTAGTATCGAGTTGTAATCATTGAGTTGTAAATAAATAGAAGTGTGATGATCATCATTTTCTAGAGCATTGTCCCAAGTGAGGAATAAAAAAAGAGAGAGAAAGGCCATAAAATATAAGGCGCAAAACAATGAGAGAAAGAGAGAAGGGACAATGCTACTATCCTTGCCACACTTGTGCTTCAAAGTAGCACCATAACCTTCATGATAGGGAGTCTCTTTGTTTCATATACTAGTGGGAATTTTTCATTATAGAGCTTGGCTTGTATATTCCAACAACGGCCTCCTCAAGTGCCCTAGGTCTTCATGAGCAAGAGTTAGATGCACACCCACTTAGTTTCTTTTGTTGAGCTTCCATACATTTATAGCTCTAGTGCATCCGTTGCATGGCAATCCCTACTCCTTGCA
This sequence comes from Aegilops longissima, assembly GCA_021605205.1. Taxonomy (NCBI): domain Eukaryota; kingdom Viridiplantae; phylum Streptophyta; class Magnoliopsida; order Poales; family Poaceae; genus Aegilops; species Aegilops longissima. Next base: position 51,439 of record JAHIAM010002326.1, on the reverse strand, counting down.
TTAACATCAATCGATGGGCATCTCCATAGCTCATTTATTAGCCTTGATGTGAGACTTTCTCCTTTTTGTCTTCTCCACATAACCCCCATCATCATATTCTATTCCACCCATAGTGCTATGTCCATGGCTCAGCCATATATTGCGTGAAAGTTTATAGGTTCGAGATTTCTAAAGTATGAAACAATTGCTTGGCTTGTCATCGGGTTGTGCATGATGAGAGCATTCTGTGTGACGAAAATGGAGCATGACTAAACTATATGATTTTGTAGGGATGAACTTTCTTGGCCATGTTATTTTGAGAAGACATAATTGCTTAGTTAGTATGCTTGAAGTATTATTATTTTTATGTCAATATGAACTTTTATCTTGAATCTTTCAGATCTGAATATTCATACCACAATTAAGAAGGATTACATTGAAATTATGCCAAGTAGCACTCCACATCAAAATTATCTTTTTATCATTTACCTACCGAGGACTAGCAGAAATAAGCTTGGGGTGCTTGATACGCTCCAACGATCTACAATTTTGATTGCTCCATGCTATATTATCTACTGTTTTGGACATTATTGGGCTTTATTATTCACTTTATATTATTTTTGGGACTAACCTATTAACCGAGGCCCAGCCTAATTGTTATTTTTTTGCCTATTTCGAGTTTCACAGAAAGGAATATCAAAAGAGTCCAAATGGAATGAAACCTTCGGAACGTGATTTTTAGGAAGATTATGATCCGGAGACTTGGACCCTACGCAAAAACAAAATAGGAGGTAGGGGGCGACCCACCCCCCTGTGGCTCGCCTCCACCCTCGTGGCCCCCTGCTGCTCCACCGATGTACTCCTTCCTCCTATATATACCTACGCATTCCCCAAACGATCGATACAGAGCCAACAACCTAATTCCACCGCTGCAACCTTTTGTACCCACGAGATCCCATCTTGGGCCTGTTCCGAGTTCGCCGAGGGGCATCCATCACGGAGGGCTTCTACATCAACACCATAGCTCCGATGAAGTGTGAGTAGTTTACCTCAGACCGCGGGTCCATAGTTAGTAACTAGATGGCTTTCTCTTTTGGATCTCAATACAATGTTCTCCTCTCTCGTGGAGATCTATTCGATGTCATCTTCTTTTTTGTGTGTTTGTTGAGACCGATGAATTGTGGGTTTATGATCAAGATTATCTATGAACAATATTTGAATCTTCTCTGAATTTTTATGTATGATTGGTTATCTTTGCAAGTCTCTTCAATTATCAGTTTGGTTTGGCCTACTAGATTGATCTTTCTTGCAATGGAGAAGTTCTTAGCTTTGGGTTCAATCTTGTGTGTCCTTTCCCAAAGGATGAGGGGCAGCAAGGCACGATTGTATTGTTGCCATCGAGGATAACAAGATGGGGTTTTATCATATTGCATGAATTTATCCTCTACATCATGTCATCTTGCTTAAGGCGCTACTCGCTTTCATGAACTTAATATCAGAGATGCATGCCGGATAGCGGTCGATGAGTGGAGTAATGGTAGTAGATGCAGCATGAGTGTGTACTTGTCTCGGACGTGATGCCTATATACATGATCATACCTAGATATTCTCATAACTATGCTCAATTTCAATTGCTCAACAGAATTGCTCACCCACCGTAAAATACTTTTGCTCTTGAGAGAAGCCACTAGTGAAACCTATGGCCCCGGTCTATCTTCATCATATTAATCTTCCAACATTTAGTTATTTCTTTGCTTTTTACTTTGCTTTTATTTTACTTTGCATCTTTATCACAAAAATACCAAAAATATTATCCTATCATATCTATCGATCTCACTCGTAAGTGACCGTGAAGGGATTGGCAACCCCTTATCGCTGGTTGCGAGGATTTATTTGTATTGTGCAGTGTACGAGGGACTCAAGCGTAGCCTCCTATGGATTGATACCTTGGTTCTCAAAACGAGGGAAATACTTATGCTACTTTGTTGCATCACCCTTTCTTCAAGGAAAACTAACGAAAGCTCAAGAGGTAGTACCACCATGTATACATCAGATGAAGAAGTGGCCACCAGCCCAAAGTGAATGGCGGATTTTGATTTTGCTCTCATCACATCGCCGCCCATACCGCGATGTCTTCGAGTCGTAATCAAGCGTGTTTGCTAAACTCGACTGTGGCTATGAAGGTGGCGGTGGAAGCAAGATTCTCCATCATCAGCCCCTAGTTCGAACCAACATAGTTCGACCGTGAGTCCCCGCCAAGGACAGTTTAATCGAGTTTAGCACATCGCCCAAAGGCGAGTGTCGAAGATGTCGCGACATCAATTCAAGATCGATAAACAATCAAGTTCGACGTCCTGGCTCACATGGTTCGAACTTATAACCAGAGACGAGTCCGGAGTTCCGGTGGCACATATATTGTGTGAGGTTGTCCATGCGGCCCAACGCCGGGAATCTGTGGCCTGTGGGTTGAGCCTGCAACTTGATGGCGCCAGATGCTCCGGATCTAAGGTCGGAGCAGTTCGTGAGCTATCTCCTGAATGCGGTCTGATGATGATTTAGGTCATGTTCATCAAGGTGACCAGGAGCGCTCGCCTGGTCTCGAATCCAGTGAAGATCAAATTCCACGGATGTCCGCGACGTAGTTCAAGCTCCCAAATCTGACTGGTGGCTGTGGGCGAGCTATCGATCTTCCAGACACATGAAGTTGGTTCAGAAAGGCGGCCGCCAACACGAAGATCTATCCCGAGAGGAAGGTCTCCTTGGACAACATCGTCACGATGATTGAAGGGCCATCAAACCTTTAAGGGACGCATAAGGAACTCTCATTGAAAGCACGAATGTCGGTGTCGAACCGCGGATCTCGGTAGGGGTCCCGAATCGCGCCTAAGGTCGATGGTAACAGGAGACATCGGACGCAATGTTTACCAGTGTTCGCCTCTCTATGGAGGTAATACCCTACTTCCTTGATTGATCTAGATGAATATAAGTATTACAAGAGTTGATCTACCACGAGATCGTATGGCTAAACCCTAGGAGTCTAGCTTGTATAACTATGGTTATGTATCCGCCTCTCCGGACTAAGTCCTCCGGTTATATAGACACCGGAGGATCTAGGGTTACACAAGGTCGGTTACAAAGAAGGAAACTTCATATTTGGTCGCCAATCTTGCCTTCCACGCCAAGGAGAGTCCCATCCGACACGGTGCAATCTTCGGTCTTGATCTTCACAGCCCATCAGCCCGCCCATGGCACAGCCGGATGCCCGAGGACCCCTTAGTCCAGACTCCTCATTCATGCCATTATATTATCATTCTTGGATGTTTTACAATCATTTTATAGTAAATTTATATCTTTTTGGGACTGACCTATTGACCCAAGGTCAAGTGGTAGTTGATTTTTGCTTGTTTTTACATCGCAGAAATCAATATCAAACGGAGTCCAAACACCGAAATTTTTGGAGATTTTTATGGACCAAAACACTGTGATGGGACAGAGCAACACTGGGTGCTCGAGGCACAACCCACCTGGGCGCCTGGGGCGCGCCTGTGGGTTGTGCCCATGTAGGATCGAAGTATGTCTAGAGGGGGGTGATTAGACTACTTGACCAACTAAAAATTAGCCTTTTCCCAATTTTAAGTCTTGGCAGATTTTAGCAACTTAGAACACGCCAAGAAATCAACCTACACATGCAAGTCTAAGAGTATAGCAGCGAATGTAAAACATTGCATATGAAGGTAAAGGGAGGAGTTTGGAGAGGGCAAACGCAATGTAGACGCGGAGTTTTTTTTTCCCGTGGTTCCGATAGGTGGTGCTATTGTACATCCACATTGATGGAGACTTCAACCCACTAAGGGTAACGGTTGTGAGTCCACGGAGGGCTCCACCCACGAAGAAGCAACCTTGTCTATCCCACCACGCCCATCGCCCACGAAGGACTTGCCTCACTAGGGTAGATCTTCATGAAGTAGGATATCTCGTTCGCATAAACTCCTTGGTTCAACTCCACAATTGATTTGAGGCTCCCAAGTGACACCTAACCAATCTAGGAGACACCACCCCCAAAAGGTAATAGATGGTGTGTTGATGATGAACCTTGCTCTTGTGCTTCAAATGATAGTCTCCCCAACACTCAACTCTCTCACAGATTTGGATTTGGTGAAAGATGATTTGAGTGGAAAGCAACTTGGGGAAGGATAGAGATCAAGATCGTGGTTGGAATGGAATATCTTGGTCTCAACACATGAGTAGGTGGTTCTCTCTCTAAAATGAATGCGAAGTGTAGGCACGTTCTCGATGGCTCTCTCCATGAAGAGGGTGGAGGGTATATAGCCTCCACAAAAATCCAACCACATAACAATTTACCAAACTCGGTGGGACCAAATCATGAAACTCGGTCGACCATTTAGTTCAAAATGTGAACGCTAGGCTTTTCGCATGACCACATGTCAACTCAAGGGATCGATTTCATTAGGTTAGGCATAACGTAATCTCGGTGAGACCGATCACATAAACTCGGTAGGACCCACTTGTAATAGGCAAAGAGAGTTGGTCGCAAACTTAGGGACCGATTACTCATTTCGTGAGACCAAGATGTTACGAAGCGAAATAGATAGTTTGCATTGCAAACTAGTGGGACCGATCGCTCATTTCGTTGGACTGAAATGTTACTAAGGGAAACAGAGAGTTTGTAATCCATTCGGTGAGATGAGATCCCTATCGGTGAGACCGGGTTACTAGGTTTCAGGCTGGCTATGTCAAATAAACTCGTGGTTCGGATAGATCAAATCGGTAGGGCCGAGTTTGACTTTTGGTTTGGGACATATGTGGATATGAGAAAGTGGTTGAGGGCTTTGGAGCATATCACTAAGCATTTTGAGCAAGCAAGCCATTACAACACCTCATCCCTTTTAATAGTATTGGCTTTTCCTATGAACTCAATGTGATCTTGGATCACTAAAATGAAAATGTAGAGCCTTGAGCTTGAGCCAATATGTGTTCTTAGCATTTTGAGGGGTCCACATTCCTAATCCATGCCATGTCAAATCATTGAACTTTCTGAAATGATCATCTTGAAATAGCATTAGTTCAATGAGCTATATGTTGTTAGTAATTACCAAAACCACCTGTGATAGTTGCACTTTCAATCTCCCCTTTTTGTAATTGATGACAACATATAGATCAAAGTCGACAAATGATAATAAGATTGAAATACATCATCGCTTTGAGAAGTATGTGATAAGCAAGAGCTCCCCAATTTGTGCATTATTTAAAATTTGCTTTTGAATGCAAATGCATAATCGACGATCATGGGTCACTCTTCATGTCACATACATCTTGGTGGAGCACTCAAAATGGTAGGAATTAAAACATGCACTCATCACCAAGCAAAGTGAATGATCATATAAGAGATATAGAAGATAATATCATCCAAGCAAACATTAAAGTTGAATATGATCAAACAAATGATCATACAAGTATCTCACACACGTAAATAAAAGAGTATCAAACACACACGAAAGTATCAAGAAAATAGCAAGAGAGACAAAGAAGCAAAACACTCTCTCGAAGTCTATGATCTATACATTTTCCCCTTTGGCAACAAGTTACCAAAAGTTTGAAAATGCATAGTGCTATGTATCTCTAGGCTTGGTCTTTGGGAGGTGGTGTAGAGAGGACTCCAAGGACGAAGGCATCAGAGATGTTGTTGGAGCTGGTGGAGTGGCAACCGGAGGTGGCACAAGTTGCTGTCAAGGTGCCAAGTAGTTTTCTAGTGTCGCCTATGGTACTGCAGACCTCCTCGACCTCTAGGCACTCTCTTGAAAAGCATCTGTAGTAGCCTTCCTTTCTTCTCCTATGCTTCCTCCCGAGCTGCTCAAACTGCTTCAGATTCTCATATTTCATAACAAGATCATAGAACTTGGTCTCAGTGATCCTCTCCAAGCTCTCCGATTTTGAGTTAGGTGGCCAAGCCCTTCTCAATCCTCAAAGTTGCTTGAATCAGATAAGCTAGCTGATCTTGTTTTGACTTTAGAAAGACTTGAGATGCCTACTCAACACTTGGCATCTTTGCAGCCTTCTTAGTCTTTGCCTTTCTCTTCTCTTGTGCTTGCATAGATGTAGGATCATCCTCATTCATCACAACCTGTTATCCTTAAATTCTGTCGAAGGTAAGTGCTCCTTGTCCAACAATAGTGCCTCGTGCCCATCTTGGAGTTGATGAGCACCAATGTGTGGAGCATACCCACAAGATCTCTTCGATCTGCAATTGTCCTCTTGATTGTCTCAACAATCGACTCATGACCTTGAATTTTGAGGAACATCAAATATCCGCAGAAGTTGATTGAATGTCCTCGATCATCTTGTGATCTCTAGATTTGGGCAACAAAGTATGCCTCAAGATTGTGTTGATTGTAGCTAGACCGCATAACAAGTAATGTACAGATCCAAATCTATGTGTATCCAATGCTTTGTCTAGGATCTCTTTGTACATGTTTGCCATAGAGTTGTGGTCTTTCTTCTTCTTGGCATAGACATCCAAATCATGCTCATGCTCTTCGTGGGCTTTGATCAACTTGGCCCACTCATCAACAGTTGATCGGTACCTTGTACCCTCACATCCATACAATTCTACCATCCGGATAGAAATGAGTCAGAATAGAACCGCATAATGAGCTCATCATTCCACTTGGTAAGCTTCTATCCCACAAACTTGTCAACTCCACAAGATTTGAAGCTTTCATGTACTCCTAAAAATAGTCTTCATTCTCATCATTGAATTCCCAATCAACCATCTTCATATCACGTGACTATAGGCTTCTTATCGCGAATGGTTTCATAGAAATCTTGTTGTTCTTGGTGTGGAACCAGTAGTCCACAAATGCCTTCCTTCTCATAGCATATGGATCAAACTGTCTCCAAAGTCTCAGACCTGCATCCTTCCTCGATACATCATATCTCCCATCGGATGACTGGCTATTATGATCTGGAATCTTTGGTTTGCTTCCTTAGCACTTGAGCTTCAGATCTTCTTCTTCCATCTCAGCACTGGGGCTTGTTCTTCTCTTCACCGGGATGTTCCTAGTGCTCCTCTTGGGCTTTGAAGTCTTTTGAGCTTGAGCAGAGCTTTGGGGGCAGTCTTGGCTTTGAAGGAGCAGCCCCCGACTTAATAGCATCCCCATTAGCTTTTGGGACTTGGGTGTCAGCAGCATCCTCTTCCTCTTCCCTTCTTCTTCGATGAATGCCTTTCAAATTCTGCCATGGGGTCCACCTTCTGCACCATCTTCCCTCTTTCTTTCCTTCTTCTTATTATCCTCACTAGCCTCTCCTCTAGTTGACTTGAGGGTTCCCGAGTGGAGTCCCCGGCCTTAGACATTGAACTCTCTTAGTCTGGTGCCTTCTTGTGCAAACCAGGCTTTGTTGCAAAGCAGACCATATCCTTCTTCAGGACTTTCTTCTTGGAGATAACTTCTCTCTCAGCCACATAGTCCTCATCCTCTAATCGAGGTCTCTTCTTCCTTGATCCTGCTGCTCTTGGGCAAATTGCTTGAGTGCTCGCTGCCCTCATCATAGTTGCTTGAGGGACTAGTTCCTCGCCATGTGCACTCGCTTCTTCCGATTTGTTCTCCATCACTCTAGTGACATTCCGCAAGAAAACCTACAAAGAGACCCTCGTGAATAGATATAGATGAGATAGAGTGGATGAGCATCACAAAGTGCAGAATTTTTCCAAACAGATGAGTCAAAACTTAGTTTTAGTTCTCCATGTAAAGCATTTCGAGCTACCGATTTGTTAAACTCGGTGACACCGAAGCAACTTTGAGTCCGAACTAGTGAACTTGGTCGACCGAGTCACAATTTGGTGGCTCTAGATTATCACACCCTGATTTTCATGCCACTACACTTAAGCTAACAATTATGATAAAATGTGGTTTGACAAAACTTTTGAGTATTTTGGACCTTGCCTTGATTGGCTTTTGTCTGTTTGCAAGTGCTCTAAAATAAAATAAATCCTCCAACTCTTATACTCCTTCCTTGATCCAAAAACCTTTCCCAATGATTATGCCATGTGTATAGGACATCAAAATAAATTTTGCAAAATAATTGGCCAAAAGTATTTTCAAAATTAGATTTTCAAAAACCTGAATTGAGGTTTGCAATCGCAAGTTAATTATGGGCAGTAAAATCTTTCCAAAAGTATATTTGACTCCTATTAGATATAGGATACCGTAAACCACAAAAATATAATTTTAGTAGTTATTTTCCTATTTTATTAAAAGCTTTTTCTTAAGGCCACAAATGGTCTTTAATAGGAAAAATATTTTATTGTTTCAAAAATATTTGACAAAATCAGGAAACTCAAGGACATATATTGTCCATATATAAGGGTTTCAACACATGGTCATGTTCAAAATATTGTCAAATCCTCAAAACCTTTCTCGATATTTCAAGCTTTTGAAATATTTACAAAGGAAATATTCCCAAAAATTCCAAGAAAATTCTATCATGTCACATATGACCTGTTTGATGACCTTGCCAAGCCTCATCTCAATTAAGATCATTTTGGTTCACCAAATGCCCCAAACCCTCTAACCAGAATCAAATTTGAACAACTTTGTACTATGTCGGGAAGTCGGTCGTCCCACGTATGGGACCTTGGTCCCTTGTGGTTCGAGGGGGCGGAGGATGCACGAAGAGCGGATCAAGCGATGCACACGAGCAGATTTACCCAACTCGGAGCTCTCCGGAGAGATAACACTTACGCTGCTTGGTGGATTATATTGTGTTCTTGCTAGGGAGCAATGGGAGCTACAAAACCTAGCCTAAACGAGGTCTCCAGTGAGTAGGATGAACTGAACCGCAGCTGAATCGAACCAGCCGAACCGACCCCCTTCACGCTGCACTTGGGCCTCCTTTATAGGCACAAGGGGTCACCACAGGTGGCAACATGTATGAGGGTACAAATGTAAAAATAAAGGTTGGTAGACCAACTTGTACAAAGGTATGCTGATCTATACCTAACTCGACGGCAAGGGACAAGAGTCATTAATGCCCGCCTCCGCTCAACAAAGGTAACAGGACCGCTGGCGCCTGCTTGCCATGATGGTAGCTTGTCGCCGCCATCGCTGCTCCTCATCGCTGCACAGCCCATCGACACGCTGCTCGGAAAGCCTCATGGCTATCGCTACGGATGAGCTGGAGCGAGATGAAGAGTTGCTTGCCGCTGCAGCGCCTTTGCCGCGCGCAGTAACCCTTGTCGCGCTCGGGAGTCGGCCACTAAGCCTTCCCGCAAGCTCCTCTTGCCGGGCCTTGTGTCCTTCACGCTTGAGTGGTCTTCCCAAGAAGCTCCTCTTGCCGGGCCTTGATTACTTTGTTCTGAATGGCTCCAAAGGAGCCACGGAAGATCTTGACGGTCACCAAGCCAGCTCCTGCCGCTGGCCGTGAATCGCCTGCATGAGTTCGGGGTACTAGGGTACCCCTTACCTAGTACACCGACAGAGCCTCGAGCCTGGGCCACACACGGCGCCAAGCTCGCGGCTGTGCCTAAAATAGGCACGGGCACGCGCGGTCGATTACGCCATTATCGCCTCGACCTACCACGCTTCCCACGAACGCCACGCACCGGACGTGGCGCCGTGGGGAGATCGTGGGGCTTTTAATGGAAAATCGAACGCCCGCCCCTCTCCTCTTTATAAGGGGTACAGGGCAGAGCACCCACTTGCCATTGCTGTCACATCAAACCACCGCCGCTTCCTTTCTTCTCGAGCCCAAAGAGAGCGACGCCTCCGCTCCATTGCCACCGGTGCCACTAACGCCACGACTTCTCCACCACCTCTCCCATGGCTCCAAGGTCGACAAGGGGCGTGAATGGCCGAGGCGCAATGCTCGCGGCGCTAAGGAAGGAGCGGGCTCTTCGATCCTCGCTGACAGAAGGAGCTGCGGAGCTGTACTATCTTTTTCTCGTCGACGGCGACGCTGATGCACCTGCCAAGACGAGGGTGATCTTCGCCGCCACGTCCGATAAGGTTTCCATCGGGTACCCTTTTCGCGTCGCATCGCGGGCTCGCCACTTCTTTTCTGAATTTTTTCGTGATGTCATGAACACATATGGCCTCCGCCTTGATTTCACCCTAACGCCGCCCTCACCATGGCTGCTGCACACCTTTAGAACTTTGTCGGGTTCCAAATGTCGTGACTCTTCCGCCATTACTTCACGCCTGTAGAGAGAGGAGAGCCGCTTGTTGGAGGAATTGCATGGACCTCTAGGATCGGCAAGAAGGAGGCGATCTTGATGGAGAGCTGCGCAAGAAGTGGGAGGAGTGGAGATCTGACCGTGTTGATCTAGAGGAGGAACAGTTTTCACCGCCTCGGCCGAACCCCCATAGTACGCGGTAACGATCGGAGTAACTTGCCGAGGATGCCAAGTTGAAGATTGCCGACTAGGATCTTTGCGCCGTACATGCCGGGCTTACCAGAGCAGCTTGGCGCGGACTTCTTCACACCGATTGCGCCTTTGCAAGAGAGGGGAGGCTCTGCTTGGGAGTTCCAAAACGGCGGACATCATGAGGCTACGCCGGTTTGAACTGGAATGTTACTGCCTTGGAGCTTGACGGCATGCGCGGAGCTGTTCAAGCCTCGATGCGTATCACCCCGAGTGGTTTATGTTGCCGAGGGAGTCGTGTCTTTGTGCAACAACTGTCGCTTGACCGCGATCCGCGATGATGTTGCAGTGATTCCTATGGAATCATTCCAACTCGGTAGAGCCCACACGATGTCGTGCGTAGTTCTTTGATGACTTAGAAGAAGTGCCGATCCGCGTCGACGAAAGCGAAGCGGCTCACCCGCGACACCACCGAAAGGTGAGATGGCGCGACGCCACAAGCTTGAGGAGGCGGCGGCTGCTGCCGCCGTGTTTGGGTTCACTCCGAGGAGGCGAGAAAGCCGAGGCGGCAAGCCTCGCCGACCGAGAGGAGTTCGCTGAGGAGGAGCAGGCCGAGCCCGACAATGAGCCGAGTGCCTGCCTGCGCCCCTCCGCTGGGCCAAGTAGCTTGGCAGGAGGAGCCCACGGCCCCGCCAAGGAGACGCCCGCAAGATCGAGAAATGGCGGGCGGCATACGGCCCAACAGCCGAGATCGCCTGACGCGCCGACAGCGCAAGCACTGCTGCTGGGAGCCTCCATGCCGCCTTTGGTGACGGGAGCGGAGTCTTCGAGTCACGGCTCCCACCCGCCAAGCGCCCGAGGGAACCTTCTCTCCAATTGGCCGCACCGAGCGGAGGCTTGATCTCTCCGCCTCAGCCCGAGGAAGAAGAGGAAGAGTAAGATCTTATCGCTGCTACTTGTAATCCTTCAATTTATCGCTTTATTTTATATCTGATTTGCTTTCACTCAACCTTCTCCTTCTTCAGACGCCGGCCTGAGGGCATCAAGAGGGCTAAGACTCGTGGTTGTCGCCTCGACGATTCCCAGCATGCATGGAGGCACGCCCGAGACTCCCTTGCCGGATCCGCAATCCTTCAATGAGCAGCCCCCAACACAGCCCCCAGCCAAGTGTTTGATCCATTTCACGGTTAGGTGTGCTTGGGTGCTCTTCATTACCGATATCTGGCTTGTTGAATTATGTAGGAGCGGAGCAACCTCATCAGAGGTCCCGAGGTCGATCCCGGTTCAGCTCCGTCAACCACGCCACCAAGGGGGAAATCTCCGCCAAGGAGCTCATGCAAGGGAGGCCTCCGCCAAGGGGAGTCCACAAGGGAGCTCACAAGGAGTCTGACAAGGGGCAGCGCCTGACGATCTCCGTGGTGGAGACCATGCAATGCACTCCCACCGCAGGTAATCTTCTTGCTTGAGAATTTCCCTTGGGTTCTTTTTCTTCTGCTTTTCTTTTTGAACATTTGCTTGACTTGTTCTTTCTTTTCTCTCGACTGCGATCCATCTCGCCGGAGAGCCGATGGAGATCGAGGCTGCGGGCAGGAGGACGCCGTGGCAATAATGACGACGCCGCCAACATGGAGGAGGAGGAGGCCGCGCCTGGATGAGTCCGCTGCCAGGAGGCTGCCAAGAAGCTCCGGCGCAGGCCGGGAGGGGTCCGCGATCGTGACCGATGGCCCCGAGGCAGGAGCGCCAGCGCTGCACCGACAGCCGATCCCCCGCCACCGATGCCGCACTGCATCCAAGAGCCCCACGGCGCCTATCTCAAGGCCGGCGAAGGTGTCTTCATCAAGCTCCCCGGGCATCAAGCCCAGGCGCCGGCGGGGAAACCGACGCGGAGCTCGCCGCTCCGGGCCTCGCTGGTCGACGCCCGAGCAGCAGCAGCGGCGAGCCCGAGGAGGAGCAATGTAAAGAGGTTGTTGTCGCTTACCGCCCGGACAAGCCAAGCTGGAGTCTGTGGAGGCGCTTGTCGCGATGGCGGAGCCGATGGAGAACGCTGAAGAGCTCCGCGCGCCAACAAAGAAACTCTCCGGATATAGCAGAGGCGCGGAGCAGCTTGTCGGAGCGCACGCCTTCATCTTGGAGAAGGCCGAGGTCGAGGAGCAGAGGGCTTGCCGCCAGAAGCTCTCCACGCAAGAAGGTAGGAGTCACGCAGCGAAGATCAACCTCGACAGCTATGAGGAAGATCTCGCCGCGCTGAAGCAATCAATTGGCGGGCCACTTCAGAAGCAAAGGACGCCACAAGGCTGCCGAGACCGCCAAGAAGGAATTGGAGACGAGGGTGGCTCAGCTGGAGTCCACCTCCAAGAGTGCCAAGAGGTCGCCGGGCTGAAGCGCGAGCGCCGAAGGATGCCTACACCTCGGAAAGTTGCAAGGTCGTTACCGAGAAGATCAAGGGGAGCCGCCAAGGACTCCAAGGCGGATCTGGAGTTGAAATCGACCACCTGACGGAGACGCTGAATGGCGCCAAGGAGCAGGAAACGGCCTGTTGGAGAAGATCAGCCAACGAGGAACTGCCGAATGCTGTGACCGCCTGTAATAATCTCGTAGATAGCATAATGCATCGGATGTAAGGTCTTGTGGACACCGCCCGCCATCCATAATGAGCTGATGGAGCGGGATGGTGGATCTCGGTACTCCACCAACGAACCTCCAACCCAGCGCCAAGCTCAGCCTCGTTCTTCAAGGGCGTGACGGGTTCTGCTGCCTCGGAGGAGATCCCAAAGCAGTCAAGGCGGAGGAGTCGCGCCAAGTCTGCGCCGGGCCTCCTGTAAGGTGTTGATGAAGGTGGCCTTCCGCAACCCAAAGCGCCGACTTCACCAAAGTCCTCAAGTCCCCGCCCATCCACGATTGAAGCGCCAAGGCCCTTGTCGCACCCATTGTGGACAGGGTGAGCGGAGTCAAGAGGCTCGACATATGGGACTAGGCCGCCAAGTTTATCTTTTCTTGTCGTCAGAGATCATGTTTAGCTAAAAAATCTATTAGATCTCATACAAGTTATTTCTGTAATATACTCTATCTTAGGTATCAATTGCAATGTTATTTCCTTTACTTGACTCTTCCCTTGTATGTTCGTACCCTACGCTTTTAGGGGAACTTGTCGGTGCGAACACCTTTTGCGAAGCGCTGAGTGCGGAATCAGCAGACTGGTCATGATGCTCCGATGTTAAACCTTGTCGCAACTAGTTGCAACACACTTAAGTTGTTGAGCGGCTCAAACAAAAGTACGCAAGCTAGTCGCGAGTTGGTTCCTCCGCGCATGGTTTTCCATACAAAGTACTATCGCTCGAGGAAGATAACTTAAAATTTTAAAACTGGTTGCTTAAACTTAGCAACTTAGCTTCTCGTCGCTCACTTCCTAAGCAAGGCGATAGTTCCTCGAGCGACGCCAGGCCCACACCATTATCTTCTCCTCCCGGTTAACTTGTGGGTGGATGAACCTTCCTCTTGTTTGAGAAGAAAGAAGAGAAAATAAAGTTATGGAGCCTAGTGGCTCGTTATTGCTTAATGTGTGATGCTGCACAAAATGTCGATAATACATGCATAATAACGATGAAAGCATGAAATTGACCAATTGTGTGCAAACATAAGCTTTATCGATGCACGGGTCTGCTACGGCTTTGTACAAAGGATTACATGCAACAGCCGCAAGACTTGTACAAAAGGGTGGTTGCCGGAACGGGTCCCTGAACCGCGCTTCTATGGGGTAAACTTAAGATGCTCTATATTCCAGAGTTGCTCACCGAACGCCATCTTCGGTCTCACGGACAAGCCGCCTAGTGACTCGCTTTCACCCGATAGGGCCTTCCCACCGCCAACTTGTTGGAACTCTTGGCGGATTGAACGCTACCAAGAACAAGGTCGCTTTCTCGGCTTCTCGCATTAACTTTGCGGGTTATAGCGGTGCAAAGCTTGCTGGTAATAAGCAAAGCTCAGACAAGAGCTCAAGACGATCTTCCCGAGGAGAAGCGCCATCTTGTCACAGCTGCTCTTGCTCAAGCTCATCATAAGTTTAGTACCGAGGTGACCAGATAACGAGTTCCAGGGAGAACTGCTTCGCTCCATAGACTAGAGCAAAGGTGTCCGCCAAGGCTCGACGGTGTCGCCCGATCGACCAAAGAACCACCGCAGCTCCTCAATCCAGTTTTTTCCGCACTGTGTAGCCCAAAGTTCGTCTTGAGTCCTCGCAGCACTTCAAAGATTTGCCTTCTCCGCTGACTGCTTCGGTGAGCAATGTATAAAGCAAACTTTGGCGCCAAGATCTTGGACGATTGCATGAAGGTGCGACTTCAGAATTGTGTGCAATTGTCGGTGATGATCCGATTAGGTATCCCAAACGGCAAACAATTGACCAAGAACTTGATCGCCGACCGTGTTGCCACCTTTCATCGCTTCCACTTCCGCCACTTTGTGAACTTGTCGATTGCGACGCATAAGTATCAAAGCCCCGACAGCTCGGGGAAGGGGCCGAGATGTCGAGCCCTGCATCGAAAACGCCAGATAAAGGGATCGCCCGAGAGCTTGAGCTGGCTGGTGTATCTGCTTTGAATGGAATCGCACGCTTCACACTTGGTTACTTGTGCAGCAGCATCCCGAGGGCTTCGCCGAAGAAACCTTGCCGGAAAGCTTTGCTTGGCGAAGTGTTTGGCGCCAATGTGGTGACCACATGCCTCCATGTATCTTCCAACAGCTTCGCCCATCTTCCCGGAAATACACTTCAATTTCACTCCATTGAGTCTTCTTCTCAGATAGGATGTTGTCAACAAACCATACATACTTGACTGCCGGGCTACTTTTTCTGCTTCTTCTTGCTCTTCGAAGTTCTCCGTTCAAGGAAATGGACGATTTTTGCGCCCATGTTGGAGCTTATGGTCGACAACAAGGACTAAAGGCACATCTACCACCGCGAACATTAGCTTCCACTGCAAGAACTCGCGGTTCTCGAGTTTATGATCCCCGCAAGCTTGCCGAGAACCTCCTTATATCCTCCTCAAAACATCCACCATACCTACCTATTATGGCATTTCCATAGCCATTCCGAGATATATTGCCATGCAACTTTCCACCATTACGATTATCATGACACATTCATCATTGTCATATTGCTAGCATGATCATGTAGTTGATATAGTATTTGTGGCAAAGCCACCGCTCATAATTCTTTCATACATGTCACTCTTGGTTCATCTGATATCCCGCACATCACGAGGCATTCATATAGAGTCATACTTTGTTCTAGTATCGAGTTGTAATCATTGAGTTGTAAATAAATAGAAGTGTGATGATCATCATTTTCTAGAGCATTGTCCCAAGTGAGGAATAAAAAAAAAGAGAGAGAAAGGCCATAAAAAATATAAGGCGCAAAACAATGAGAGAAAGAGAGAAGGGACAATGCTACTATCCTTTGCCACACTTGTGCTTCAAAGTAGCACCATAACCTTCATGATAGGGAGTCTCTTGTTTTGTCACTTTCATATACTAGTGGGAATTTTTCATTATAGAGCTTGGCTTGTATATTCCAACAACGGGCCTCCTCAAGTGCCCTAGGTCTTCGCGAGCAAGCAAGTTAGATGCACACCCACTTAGTTTCTTTTGTTGAGCTTCCATACATTTATAGCTCTAGTGCATCCGCTGCATGGCAATCCCTACTCCTTGCATTAACATCAATCGATGGGCATCTCCATAGCTCATTTATTAGCCTCGTTGATGTGAGACTTTCTCCTTTTTGTCTTCTCCACATAACCCCATCATCATATTCTATTCCACCCATAGTGCTATGTCCATGGCTCGCGCCATATATTGCGTGAAAGTTTATAGGTTCGAGATTTCTAAAGTATGAAACAATTGCTTGGCTTGTCATCGGGGTTGTGCATGATGAGAGCATTCTTGTGTGACGAAAATGGAGCATGACTAAACTATATGATTTTGTAGGGATGAACTTTCTTTGGCCATGTTATTTTGAGAAGACATAATTGCTTAGTTAGTATGCTTGAAGTATTATTATTTTTATGTCAATATGAACTTTTATCTTGAATCTTTCAGATCTGAATATTCATACCACAATTAAGAAGGATTACATTGAAATTATGCCAAGTAGCACTCCACATCAAAAATTATCTTTTTATCATTTACCTACCGAGGACGAGCAGAAATAAGCTTAGTGCTTGATACGCTCCAACGTATCTACAATTTTGATTGCTCCATGCTATATTATCTACTGTTTTGGACATTATTGGGCTTTATTATTCACTTTTATATTATTTTGGGACTAACCTATTAACCGGAGGCCCAGCCTAGAATTGTTATTTTTTTTGCCTATTTCAGAGTTTCACAGAAAAGGAATATCAAACAGAGTCCAAATGGAATGAAACCTTCGGGAACGTGATTTTTAGGAAGATTATGATCCGGGAGACTTGGACCCTACGTCAAAAAACAAAATAGGAGGCCACGAGGTAGGGGGCGACCCACCCCCTGTGGCTCGCCTCCACCCTCGTGGCCCCCTGTTGCTCCACCGATGTACTCCTTCCTCCTATATATACCCACGCACCCCAAACGATCAGACATGAGCCAACAACCTAATTCCACCGCTGCAACCTTTTGTACCCACGAGATCCCATCTTGGGGCCTGTTCTAGTTCACGGAGGGGGCATCCATCACGGAGGGCTTCTACATCAACACCATAGCCTCTCCGATGAAGTGTGAGTAGTTTACCTCGACCTGCGGGTCCATAGTTAGTAACTAGATGGCTTCTTCTCTTTTGGATCTCAATACAATGTTCTCCCTCTCTCGTGGAGATCTATTCGATGTCATCTTCTTTTTTGTGTGTTTGTTGAGACCGATGAATTGTGGGTTTATGATCAAGATTATCTATGAACAATATTTGAATCTTCTCTGAATTCTTTTATGTATGATTGGTTATCTTTGCAAGTCTCTTCAATTATCAGTTTGGTTTGGCCTACTAGATTGATCTTTCTTGCAATGGGAGAAGTTCTTAGCTTTGGGTTCAATCTTGCGTGTCCTTTCCCAAAGGATGAGGGGCAGCAAGGCACGATTGTATTGTTGCCATCGAGGATAACAAGATGGGGTTTTTATCATATTGCATGAATTTATCCTCTACATCATGTCATCTTGCTTAAGCGCTACTGCTTTCATGAACTTAATACTCTAGATGCATGCCGGATAGCGGTCGATGAGTGGAGTAATGGTAGTAGATGCAGCATGAGTCGGTGTACTTGTCTCGGACGTGATGCCTATATACATGATCATACCTAGATATTCTCATAACTATGCTCAATTCTCACAATTGCTCAACAAGAATTGCTCACCCACCGTAAAATACTTTTGCTCTTGAGAGAAGCCACTAGTGAAACCTATGGCCCCGGTCTATCTTCATCATATTAATCTTCCAACATTTAGTTATTTCCTTTGCTTTTTACTTTGCTTTTATTTTACTTTGCATCTTTATCACAAAAATACCAAAAATATTATCCTATCATATCTATCGATCTCACTCGTAAGTGACCGTGAAGGGATTGGCAACCCTTATCGCGTTGGTTGCAGGATTTATTTGTATTGTGCAGTACGAGGGACTCGCGTAGCCTCCTACCGGATTGATACCTTGGTTCTCAAAACTGAGGGAAATACTTATGCTACTTTGCTGCATCACCCTTTCCTCTTCAAGGGAAAACTAACGCAGTGCTCAAGAGGTAGCAGTCCACCATGTATACATCGTATGAAGAAGTGGCCCAGCCCAAAGGAATGGCGGATTTGATTTTGCTCTCATCAGCATCGCCGCCCATACCGCCGATGTCTTCGGAGTCGTAATCAAGCGTGTCGGTTAAATCTCGATCGTGGCTATGAAGTGGGTGGCGGTGGAAGCAAGATTCTCCATCATCAGCCCCTAGTTCAACCGAACATAGTTCGACCGGAGTCCCCGCCAAGGACAGGCTCTTTATCGAGTTTAGCACATCGCCCAAAGGCGAGTGTCCGGAAGATGTCTCATGAATCAATTCAAGATCGATAAACAATCAAGTTCGACGTCCGCTGGCTCACATGGTTCGGAACTTATAACCGAGACGAGTCCGGAGTTCGTGGCACATATATTGTGTGAGGTTAAGTCCATGTGCGGCTCCAACGCCGGGAATCTGTGGCCTCCGTGGTTGGGTTGAGCCTGCAACTTGATGGCGCCAGATGCTCCGGATCTAAGGTCGGAGCAGTTATGGAGCTATCTCCGAATGCGGTCTCGATGACAGATTTAGGTCATGTTCATCAAGGTGACCAGAGCGGTCGCCGTGGTCTCGAATCCAAAGAAGATCAAATTCCACGGATGTCCGCGACGTAGTTCAAGCTCCCAAATCTGACCTGGTGGCTGGGGCGAGCTATCGATCTGCTCCAGATGGCTGCGAGTTGGTTCGCAAAGGCGGTCACCAACACGAAGATCTATCCTGAGAGGAAGGTCTCGCTTGGACAACATCGTCGCTGATGATTGAAGGCCATCAAACCTTTAAGGGACGGCATGGAACTCTCATTGAAAGCACGAATGTCGGTGTCGAAACCGCGGATCTCGGTAGGGGTCCCGAACTGTAGGCCTAAGGTCGATGGTAACAGGAGACATCGGACGAATGTTTACCTGTGTTCGCCCTCTATGGAGGTAATACCCTACTTCCTGCTTGATTGATCTAGATGAATATAAGTATTACAAGAGTTGATCTACCACGAGATCGTAATGGCTAAACCCTAGGAGTCTAGCTTGTATAACTATGGTTATGTATCCGCCTCTCCGACTAAGTCCTCCGGTTTATATAGACACCAGGAGGATCTAGGGTTACACAAGGTCGGTTACAAAGAAGGGAAACTTCATATTTGGTCGCCAATCTTGCCTTCCACGCCAAGGAGAGTCCCATCCGGACACGGGTGCAATCTTCGGTCTTCGTATCTTCACAGCCCATCAGTCTGGCCCATGGCTAACAGGCCGGATGCCCGAGGACCCCTTAGTCCAGGACTCCCTCATTCATGCCATTATATTATCATTCTTGGATGTTTTACAATCATTTTATAGTAAATTTATATCTTTTTTGGGACTGACCTATTGACCCAGTGCCCAGTGGTAGTTGCTGATTTTTGCTTGTTTTTTACATCGCAGGAAATCAATATCAAACGGAGTCCAAACACCGCGAAATTTTTTGGAGATTTTTTATGGACCAAAACACTCAGGATGGGACAGAGCAACACTGGGGTGCTCTGAGGCACAACCCACTGTGGGCGCCTGGGGCCTGTGCGCGCCTGTGGGTTGTGCCCATGTAGGATCGAAAGTATGTCTAGAGGGGGGTGATTAGACTACTTGACCAACTAAAAATTAGCCTTTTCCCAATTTTAAGTCTTGGCAGATTTTAGCAACTTAGAACACGTCAAGAAATCAACCTACACATGCAAGTCTAAGAGTATAGCAGCGGAATGTAAAACATTGCATATGAAGGTAAAGGGAGGAGTTTGGAGAGGGCAAACGCAATGTAGACGCGGAGTTTTTTTTTCCCGTGGTTCCGATAGGTGGTGCTATTGTACATCCACATTGATGGAGACTTCAACCCACGAAGGGTAACGGTTGCGTGAGTCCACGGAGGGCTCCACCCACGAAGAAGCAACCTTGTCTATCCCACCACGCCCATCGCCCACGAAGGACTTGCCTCACTAGGGTAGATCTTCATGAAGTAGGCGATCTCCTTCGCATAAACTCCTTGGTTCAACTCCACAATCTTGACGGAGGCTCCCAAGTGACACCTAACCAATCTAGGAGACACCACTCCCCAAAAGGTAATAGATGGTGTGTTGATGATGAACTCCTTGCTCTTGTGCTTCAAATGATAGTCTCCCCAACACTCAACTCTCTCACAGATTTGGATTTGGTGGAAAGATGATTTGAGTGGAAAGCAACTTGGGGAAGGATAGAGATCAAGATTCTCGTGGTTGGAATGGAATATCTTGGTCTCAACACATGAGTAGGTGGTTCTCTCTCAGAAAATGAATGCTGGAAGTGTAGGCACGTTCTGATGGCTCTCCACGAATGAAGAGGGGTGGAGGGGTATATATAGCCTCCACAAAAAATCCAACCGTTACACACAATTTACCAAACTCGGTGGGACCAAATCATGAAACTCGGTCAGACCGATTTAGTTCAAAATGTGAACGCTAGGCTTTTCGTTGCGACCGACATGTCAACTCAAGGGATCGATTTCATTAGGTTAGGCATAACGTATCTCGGTGAGACCGATCACATAAACTCGGTAGGACCGACTTCCGTAATAGGCAAACAGAGAGTTGGTCAGCAAACTTGGTGGGACCGATTCGCCATTTCGTGAGACCAAGATGTTACGAAGCGAATAGATAGTTTGCATTGCAAACTCAGGGGACCGATCGCTCATTTCGGTTGGACTGAAATGTTACGAAGGAAACAGAGAGTTTGTAATCCCATCTCGGTGAGATCGAGATCCCTATCGGTGAGACCGGTTACTAGGGTTTCATGCTGGCTATGTCAAATAAACTCGGTGGTTCGGATAGATCAAATCGGTAGGGCCGAGTTTGACTTTTGGTTTGGGACATATGTGGATATGAGAAAGTGGTTGAGGGCTTTGGAGCATATCACTAAGCATTTTGAGCAAGCAAGCCATTACAACACCTCATCCCCTTTTAATAGTATTGGCTTTTCCTATGAACTCAATGTGATCTTGGATCACTAAAATGAAAATGTAGAGCCTTGAGCTTGAGCCAATATGTGTTCTTAGCATTTTGAGGGGTCCACATTCCTAATCCATGCCATGTCAAATCATTGAACTTTCTGAAATGATCATCTTGAAATAGCATTAGTTCAATGAGCTATATGTTGTTAGTAATTACCAAAACCACCTGTGATAGTTGCACTTTCAATCTCCCCTTTTGGTAATTGATGACAACATATAGATCAAAGCTTCGACAAATGATAATAAGATTGAAATACATCATCGCTTTGAGAAGTATGTGATAAGCAAGAGCTCCCTAAATTTGTGCATTATTTAAAATTTGCTTTTGAATGCAAATGCATAATCGACGATCATGGGTCACTCTTCATGTCACATACATCTTGGTGGAGCACTCAAAATGGTAGGAATTAAAACATGCACTCATCACCAAGCAAAGTGAATGATCATATAAGAGATATAGAAGATAATATCATCCAAGCAAACATTAAAGTTGAATATGATCAAACAAATGATCATACAAGTATCTCACACACGTAAATAAAGAGTATCAAATGAGCACACACGAAAGTATCAAGAAAATAGCAAGAGAGACAAAGAAGCAAAACACTCTCTCTCGAAGTTTATGATCTATACATTTCTCCCCCTTTGGCAACAAGTTACCAAAAAGTTTGAAAATGCATAGTGCTATGTATCTCTCTAGGCTTGGTCTTTGGGAGGTGGTGTAGAGAGGACTCCAAGGACGAAGGCATCAGTAGATGTTGTTGGAGCTGGTGGAGTGGCAACTGGAGGTGGCACTGAAGCTGTTGCTGTTGGTGCTGAAGTAGTTGCTCTAGTGTCAGCCATGGGTACTGCAGCAGACCTCTGACCTCTAGGCACTCTTTGAAAAGCATCTGTAGTAGCCTTCCCTTTCTTCTCCTATGCTTCCTCCCGAGCTGCTCAACAGCTGCCTCAGATTCTGTTATTTCATAACAAGATCATAGAACTTGGTCTCAGTGATCCTCTCCAAGCTCTCCTGATTTTGAGTTAGGTGGCCAAGCCCTTCTCAATCCTCAAAGTTGCTTGAATCAGATAAGCTAGCTGATCTTGTTTTGACTTTAGAAAGACTTGAGATGCCTACTCAACACTTGGCATCTTTGCAGCCTTCTTAGTCTTTGCCTTTTCTCTCTCTCTTGTGCTTGCATAGATGTAGGATCATCCTCATTCATCACAACTGTGTTATCCTTAAATTCTGGTCAGAAAGGTAAGTGCTCCTTGTCCAACAAATAAGTGCCTGTGCCCATCTTGGAGTTGATGAGCACCTGAATGTGTGGAGCATACCCACAAGATCTCTTCTGATCTGCAGCTGTCCTCTTGATTGTCTCAACAATCAGACTCATGACCTTGAATTTTTGAGGAACATCAAATATCTGCAGCAAGTTGATTGAATGTCCTCTGATCATCTTGTGATCTCTAGATTTGGGCAACAAAGTATGCCTCAAGATTGTGTTGATTGTAGCTAGACCAGACAACAAGTAATGTACAGATCCAAATCTATGTGTATCCAATGCTTTGTCTAGGATCTCTTTGTACATGTTTGCCATAGAGTTGTGGTCTTTCTTCTTCTTGGCATAGACATCCAAATCATGCTCATGCTCTTCAGGGGCTTTGATCAACTTGGCCCACTCATCAACAGTTGACTGGTACCTTGTACCCTCAGACATCCATACAATTCTACCATCTGGATAGAAATGAGCTGTAGAATAGAACTGCATAATGAGCTCATCATTCCACTTGGTAAGCTTCTATCCCACAAACTTGTCAACTCCACAAGATTTGAAGCTTTCATGTACTCCTGAAAAATAGTCTTCATTCTCATCATTGAATTCCCAATCAACCATCTTCATATCACAGACTATAGGCTTCTTATCAAGCAGAATGGTTTCATAGAAATCTTGTTGTTCTTTGGTGTGGAACCTGTAGTCCACAACAGTCTTCCTTCTCATAGCATATGGATCAAACTGTCTCCAAAGTCTCAGACCTGCATCCTTCCTGATACTCATATCCTCTGCCACTGGATGACTGTCATTATGATCTGGAATCTTTGGTTTAAGCTTCCTTAGCACTTGAGCTTCAGCATCTTCTTCTTCCATCTCGTGCACCGGGCCTTGTTCTTCTCTTCACCGATGTTCCTAGTGCTCCTCTTGGGCTTTGAAGTCTTTTGAGCTTGAGCAAGAGCTTTGGGGCAGTCTTGGGCTTTGAAGGAGCAGCCCTGACTTAATAGCATCCCCATTAGCTTTTGGGACTTGGGTGCTGTGCAGCATCCTCTTCCTCTTCCTCTTCTTCTTCAGATGAATGCCTTTCAAATTCTGCCATGGGGTCCACCTTCTTGCACCATCTTCCCTCTTTCTTTCCTTCTTCTTATTATCCTCACTAGCAGCCTCTCCTCTAGTTGACTTGGAGGGTTCCCGAGTGGAGTCCCCGGCCTTAGACATTGAACTCTCTTAGCTGGTGCCTTCTTGTGCAAACCAGGCTTTGTTGCAGCAGCAGCATTCATATTCCTTCTTCGTGACTTTCTTCTTGGAGATAACTTCCTCCTCTACAGCCACATAGTCCTCATCCTCTAATCTGAGGTTCTCTTCTTCCTTGATCTGTGGCTGCCTTGGGCAAATTGCTTGAGTGCTCCTGCTGCCCTCATCATAGTTGCTTGAGGGACTAGTTCCTCGCCATGTGCACTCGCTTCTTCGATTTGTTCTGCCATCACTCTAGTCGACATTCTCGCAAGAAAACCCACAGAGACCCCGTGAATAGATATAGATGAGATAGAGTGGATGAGCATCACAAAGTGCAGAATTTTTCCAAACAGATGAGTCAAAACTTAGTTTTAGTTCTCCACGTAAAGCATTTCGAGCTACCGATTTGTTAAACTCGTGACACCGGCAACTTTGGAGTCCTGAACTAGTGAACTTGGTCGACCGAGTCACAATTTGGTGGCTCCGAGATTATCACACCCTGATTTTCATGCCACTACACTTAAGCTAACAATTATGATAAAATGTGGTTTGACAAAAACTTTTGAGTATTTTGGACCTTGCCTTGATTGGCTTTTTGTCTCTGTTTGCAAGTGCTCTAAAATAAAATAAATCCTCCAACTCTTATACTCCTTCTCCTTGATCCAAAAACCTTTCCCAATGATTATGCCATGTGTATAGGACATCAAAATAAATTCTTGCAAAAATAATTGGCCAAAAAGTATTTTCAAAATTAGATTTTCAAAACCCTGAATTGAGGTTTGCAATCAAGTTAATTATGGGCAGTAAAATCTTTCCAAAAGTATATTTGACTCCTATTAGATATAGGATACCCGTAAACCACAAAAATATAATTTTAGTAGTTATTTTCCTATTTTATTAAAAGCTTTTTCTTAAGGCCACAAATGGTCTTTAATAGGAAAAATATTTTATTGTTTCAAAAATATTTGACAAAAATCGGGAAACTCAAAGGACATATATTGTCCATATATAAGGGTTTCAACACATGGTCATGTTCAAAATATTGTCAAATCCTCAAAACCCTTTCTCGATATTTCAAGCTTTTGAAATATTTACAAAGGAAATATTCCCCAAAAATTCCAAGAAAATTCTATCATGTCACATATGACCTGTTTGATGACCTTGCCAAGCCTCATCTCAATTAAGATCATTTTGGTTCACCAAAATGCCCCAAAACCCTCTCTAACCAGAATCAAATTTGAACAACTTTGTACTATGTCGGGGAAGCTGGTCGTGTCCCACGAACACCTATGGGACCTTGGTCCCTTGTGGTTCGGAGGGGGGCGGAGGATGCACGAAGAGCGGATCGAAGCGATGCACACGAGCAGATTTACCCAACTTCGGAGCTCTCCGGAGAGATAACACTCCTACTGCTGCTTGGTGGATTATATTGTGTTCTTGCTAGGGAGCAATGGGAGCTACAAAACCTAGCCTAAACGAGGTCTCCAGTGAGTAGGATGAACTGAACCGCAGCTGAATCGAACCAGCCGAACCGACCCCCTTCTACGTTGCACTTGGGCCTCCTTTTATAGGCACAAGGGGTCACCACAGGTGGCAACATGTATGAGGGTACAAATGTAAAAACAGTGGTTGGTAGACCAACTTGTACAAAGGTACAAGGATCTATACCTAACTCGACGGCAAGGGACAAGAGTCATTAATGCCCGCCTCGGCCGCCTCGAACAAAGGTAACAGGACCGCTGCGCGCCTGCTTGCCATGATGGTAGCTTGTCGCGCCGCTTATCGCTGCTTCCCCATCGGCTGCACAGCCCATCGACACGCTGCTCGGAAAGCCCCGCGCGCGACATCGCTACGGATGAGCTGGAGCGAGATGAAGAGAGGTTGCCGCCGCTGCAAGCGCCTTTGCCGCGCGTAACCCTTGTCGCTGCTGGGAGCTCGGCGCCACTAAGCCTTCCCGCAAGCTCCTCTTGCCGGGCCTTGTGTCCTTCACGCCTTGAGTGGTCTTCCCAAGAAGCTCCTCTTGCCGGGCCTTGATTACTTTGTTCTTGAATGGCTCCAAAGGAGCCACGGAAGATCTTGACGGTCACCAAAGCCAGCCCTCGCCGCTGGTGCTGAATCGCCTGCAGATGAGTTCGGGGTACTAGGGTACCCCTACTCTAGTACACCGACAGAGCCCCGAGCTCGGGCCACACACGGCGCCAAGCTCGCTGGCCAGTGCCTAAATAAAGGCACGGGCACGCGGGTCCGGATTACGCCATTACTCGCCTCGACTCACCACGCCCCCACGAACGCCACGCACCGGACGTGGCGCCGTGGGGAGATCGGGGGCTTTTAATGGAAAATCGAACGCCTCCCCTCTCCTCTTTATAAGCAGGGGTACAGGGCAGAGCACCCACTTGCCATTGCTGTCACATCGAAACCACCGCCGCTTTCTTCTCGAGCCCAAAGAGAGCGACGCCCGCCTCCATTGCCACCGGTGCCACTAACGCCGCCGACTCCTCCACCACCTCTCCCCATGGCTCAAGGCCGACAAGGAAAAGGCGTGAATCGCCGAGGCGCAGCGGCTCAAGGCGCCATGGAAGGAGCGGCCCTTCGATCCCCCGCTGACAGAAGGAGCTGCGGAGCTGTACTATCTTTTCTCGTCGACGGCGACGCGGCGCACTCCAAGACGAGGGTGATCTCGCCGCCACGTCCGATAAGGTTTCCATCGGGTACCCTTTTTTCGCATCCATCGGGCTCGCCTACTTTTCTGAATTTTTCGTGATGTCATGAACACATATGGCCTCCGCCTTGATTTCACCCCAACGCCGCCCTCACCATGGCTGCTGCACACCTTTGAGAACTTTGTCGGGTCCACCCAAATGTCGCACTCTTCCGCCATTACTTCACGCCTGTAGAGAGAGGAGAGCCGCTGTCGGAGGAATTGCATGGACCTCTAGGATCGGCAAGAAGGAGGCGATCTTGATGGAGAGCTGCGCAGAAGTGGGAGGAGGGAGATCTGACTGGTGTTGATCTTAGAGGAGGAACCGCAGCTTTCACCGCCTCGCGCCAACCCCCATAGTACGCGGTAACGATCGGAGTAATTTACGCCGAGGATGCCAAGTTGAAGATTGCCGTGACTAGGATCTTGCGCCGTACATGCCGGGCTTACCGTAGGAGCAGTTGGCGCGACTTCCTTCGCCACCGCATTGCGCCTTTGCAAGAGAGGGGAGGCCTGCTTGGGAGTTCCAAAACGCGGACATCATGAGGCTACGTCCGGTTTGAACTGAATGTTACTGTCTTGGAGCTTGACGGCATGCTGCGGAGCTGTTCAAGCTCGATGCGATCACCCCGAGTGGTTTATGTTGCCGAGGGAGTCGTGTCTTTGTGCAACAACTCACGCTTGACCGCATCCGCGATGATGTTGTTGTGATTCCCATGGAATCATTCCAACTGGTAGAGCCCGCCACGATGTCGCGCAGAGTTCTTGATGACTTAGAAGAAGTGCCGATCCGCGCCGACGAAGCGAAGCGGCTCACCCGCGACACCACCGAAAGGGAGATGGCGCGACGCCACAAGGTTGGAGGAGGCGGTAGCTGCTGCCGCCGGCGTGTTTGGGTTCACTGCCGAGGAGGCAGAGAAAGCCGAGGCGGCAAGCCTCGCCGACCGAGAGGAGTTCGCCGATGAGGAGGAGCAGGCCGAGCCCGACAATGAGCCGAGTGAGCCTGCCGGGCGCCCCTCCGCTGGGCCAAGTAGCTTGCCGCAGAGGAGCCCACGGCCCCGCCAAGGAGACGCCTCGCAAGATCGAGAAATGGCGGGCGGCATACGCCCAACAGCCGATCGCCGCCTCGACGCGCCGACCATGGCAAGCACTGCTGCTGGAGCGCCATGCCGCCTTTGGTGACGGGAGCGAGTCTTCGAGTCACGGCCCCACCCGCCAAGCGCCCGAGGGAACCTTCTCCTCCAATTCGTCGCACCGGAGCGGAGTTTGATCTCTCCGCCCTCAGCTCCGAGGAAGAAGAGGAAGAGTAAGATCTTATCGCTGCTACTTGTAATCCTTCAATTTATCGCTTTATTTTATATCTCGATTTGCTTCACTCAACCTTCTCCTTCTTCAGACGCTGGCTCGAGGGCATCAAGAGGGCTAAGACTCGGTGGTTGTCGCCTCTGACGATTCCCCAGCATGCAGGAGGCACGCCCGAGACTCCCTTGCTGGATCCGCAATCCTTCAACAGAGCAGCCCCCAACACAGCCCCCAGCCGTAAGTGTTTGATCCATTTCACGGTTAGGTGTGCTTGGGTGCTCCTTCATTACCGATATCCGGCTTGTTGAATTATGTAGGAGCGGAGCAACCTCATCAGAGGTCCCGAGGTCGATCCCGGGTTCAGCTCGCTCAACCACGCCACCAAGGGGAAATCTCCGCCAAGGAGCGCTCATGCAAGGGAGGCCTCCGCCAAGGGAGTCTGACAAGGGAGCCCGACAAGGAGTCTCGACAAGGGGCAGCGCCACGACCTCCGTGGTGGAGACTGCATGCAACAGACTCCCACCGCAGTAATCTTCTTGCTTGAGAATTTCCCTGGGTTCTTTTTTCTTCTGCTTTTTTTTTGAACATTTGCTTGACTTGTTCTTTCTTTCTCTCGACTGCCGATCCATCTCACGGAGAGCCGATGGAGACCGAGGCTGCCGGCGAGGAGGACGCCAGGGCAATAATGACGACGCCGCCAACATGGAGGAGGAGGAGGCCGCGCGCTGGCGAGTCCGCCGCCAGGAGGCTGGCAAGGCGCGCAGAGGCCGGGAGGGGTCCGCGATCGACCGATGGCCCCGAGGCCGCAGGAGCGCCAGCGCTGCACCGACAGCCGATCCCCCGCCACCGATGCCGCACTGCATCCAAGAGCCTCAGCCCGGCGCCTATCTCAAGGCCGGCGAAGGTGTTTCATCAAGCTCCCCGGGCATCAAGCTCAGGCGCCGCCGGGGGGAAACCTTCGACGCTGAGCTGCTCGCCTCCGCCGGCTGTCGCTGGTCGACGCCCGAAAGCAGCAGCAGCGGCGAGCCCGAGGAGGAGCAGCAAGCTAAAGAGGTTGTTGTCGCCTACCGCGCCTCGACAAGCCAAGCTGGAGTCTGTGGAGGCGCTTGTCGCGATGGCGGAGCTGACTTGGAGAACGCTGAAGAGCTCCGCGCGCCAACAAAGAAACTCTCCGGATATAGCAGAGGCGCGGAGCAGCTTGTCGAGGAGCGCACGCCTTCATCTTGGAGAAGGCCGAGGTCGAGGAGCAGCAGAGGCTTGCCGGCAGAAGCTCTCCACGCAAGAAGGTGAGCTGGCGCAGCGGAAGATCAACCTCGACAGCTATGAGGAAGATCTCGCCGGCGCTGAAGCAATCAATTGGCGGGCCACTTCAGAAGCAAAGGACGCCACGCGCTGCCGAGACCGCCAAGAAGGAATTGGAGACGAGGGTGGCTCAGCTGAGTCCACCTCCAAGAGTGCCAAGAGGTCGCCGGGCTGAAGCGCCGAGCGCGAGAAGGATGCCTACACCTCGGCGAAAGTTGCAAGGTCGCTTTACGAGAAGATCAAGGAGCTCGACGCCGCCAAGGACTCCAAGGCGGATCTGGAGTTGAAACCGACCACCTCGACGGAGACGCTGAATGGCGCCAAGGAGCAGGAAACGGGCCTGTTGGAGAAGATCAGCCAACGAGGAACTGCTGTCGAATGCTGTGACCGCCTGTAATAATCTCGTAGATAGCATAATGCATCGGATGTAAGGTCTTGTGGACACCGCCGCCATCCATAATGAGCTGATGGAGCTGGGATGGTGGATCTCGGTACTCCACCAACGAGAACCTCCAACCCAGCGCCAAGCTCAGCCTGTTCTTCAAGGGCGTATGACGGGTCTCCGCTGCTCCTCGGAGGAGATCCCAAAGCAGTCATGGAGGAGTCGCGCCAAGTCTGCGCCTGGGCTCTCCTGTAAGGTGTTGATGAAGGTGGCCTTCCGCAACCCAGGCCGACTTCACCAAAGTCCTCAAGTCCCCGCCTCCATCCGCACGACGTTGAAGCGCTAAGGCCCTTGTCGCACCCATTGTGGACAGGGTGAGCGGAGTCAAGAGGCTCGATGGCGCATCAAGGTGGACTAGGCCGCCAAGCTTATCTTTCTCTTGTCGTCAGATCATGTTTAGGCTAAAAAATCTATTAGATCTCATGCAAGTTATTTCTGTAATATACTCTATCTTAGGTATCAATTGCAATGTTATTTTTTACTTGACTCCTTCCCTTGTATGTTCGCATTCTACGCTTTTAGGGGAACTTGTCGGTGCGAACACCTTGTCATGAAAGGCCGAAAGCGGAACTTCAGCAGCTCGTCGGGCGATGTTGCCTCCGATAGCAACCTTGTCGCAACTAGTTGCAACACACTTAAGTTGTTGAGCGGCTCAAACAAAGTAAGGGCGCAAGCTAGTCGCGAGTTGGTTCCTCCGCCACAGGTTTTCCATACAAAGTACTATCGCTCGAGGAAGATAACTTAAAATTTTAAAACTGGTTGCTTAAACTTAGCAACTTAGCTTCTCTGTTGCTCACTTCCGCAAGGCGATAGTTCCTCGAGCGACGCTGGTGGCCCACACCATTATCTTCTCCTCCCCGGTTAACTTGTGGGTGGATGAACCTTCCTCTTGTTTGAGAAGAAAGAAGAGAAAATAAAGTTATGGAGCCTAGTGGCTCGTTATTGCTTATGGGTGTGTATGCTGCACAAAATGTCAGATAATACATGCATAATAACGATGAAAGCATGAAATTGACCAATTGTGTGCAACACATAAGCTTTATCGATGCACGGGTCTGCATACCGCTTTGTACAAAGGATTACATGCAACAGCGCAAGACTTGTATAAAAGGGTGGTTGCTGAACGGGTCCCGCAACCGCGCCTCTATGGGTAAAACTTACGAAGATGCTCTATATTCCAGGAGTTGCTCACCGAACGCCATCTTCGGTCTCAATGGACAGCGCCGGCCTAGTGACTGCTTTCACCCGATAGGGGCCTTCCCACCGCGCCAACTTGTTGGAACTCTTGGCGGATTGAACGCGCCAAGAACAAGGTCGCTTCCTCAAGCTTCCGCATTAACTTTGCGGTTATGGTAGCGGTGCAAAGCTTGCTGGTAACAAGCAGCTCAGACAAGAGCTCAAGACGATCTTCCCGAGGAGAAGCGCCATCTTGTCACAGCTGCTCTTGCTCAAGCTCATCATAAGCTTAGTACTGAGGTGACCAGATACGAGTTCCAGAGGGAGAACTGCTTCGCCCATAGACTAGAGCAAAGGTGTCCGCCAAGGCTCGACGGTGTCGCCCCGATCGACCAAAGAACCACCGCAGCTCCTCAATCCAGTTTTTTCCGCACTTGTGTAGCCTGTCAAAAGTTCTGGTCTTGAGTCCTCGCAGCACTTCAAAGATTTGCCCTTCTCGCTTGACCGCTGCTTCTCGGTGAGCAATGTATAAAGCAAACTTTGGCGCCAAGATCTTGGACGATTGCATGAAGGTGCGACTCGTGAATTGTGTGCAATTGTCGGTGATGATCCGATTAGGTATCCCAAAACGGCAAACAATTGACTCAAGAACTTGATCGCCGACCGTGCTGCCACCTTCTCATCGCTTCCACTTCCGCCACTTTGTGAACTTGTCGATTATGACGCATAAGTACTCAAAGCCCCGACAGCTCGGGAAGGGGCCGAGATGTCGAGCCCCTGCATCAAAACGGCCAGGATAAAGGGATCGCCCGGAGAGCTTGAGCTGGCTGGTGTATCTGCTTTGAATGGAATCGCACGCTTCACACTTGGTTACTTGTGCAGCAGCATCCTCGAGGGCTTCGCCGAAGAAACCTTGCCGAAAGCTTTGCCGGCGAAGTGTTTTGGCGCCAATGTGGTGACCACATATGCCTCCATGTATCTCTTCCAACAGCTTCGCCCATCTTCCCGGAAATACACTTCAATTTCACTCCATTGAGTCTTCTTCAGATAGGATGTTGTCAACAAACCGATACATACTTGACTGCCGGGCTACTTTTTCTCGCTTCTTCTTGCTCTTCGAAGTTCTCCGTCGTTCAAGGAAATGGACGATTTGTCGCGCCATGTTGGAGCTTATGCTCGACAACAAGGACTAAAGGCACATCTACCATCGGGAACATTATTTCCACGGCAAGAACTCGCGGTTCGCCGGAGTTTATGATCCCCGCAAGCTTGCCGAGCAAAGCTTGTCGGGAGCGCCTCGCTTCAACGAAACAAACTATCGGGTTTGTCGGAGCAGACTGCTCCTCGATGATATTTATGCTGATTTTAGGGACCTTCTTGGCGGCGGCTCCAAGGAGATCTGCCAAAAGTAGTCGCCGAAACCAATTTTCTTCTTGCTCGTCTTGTCGATGGCGCTATAGCTGGTTGAGTCAGCTTGAGCACAAAAATTCCTGGTTCCATTGTAACTTAAGTGCAGCACATTTTGAGAGGCCATCAGCTATATCATTCTGAACTCTCGAACGTGTTCCATTTGCAGCCTTCAAAGTGCTCTTCTAGCTTTCTCACTTCATCAACGATGCTTCCATCACCGGACTCGTAATCTTTGTTCACTTGGCGGACGACAAGCTGCGAGTCACCCCGACGATAAGCTTCTTGATCCCAAGGTCCATTGTAATTCTAAGACCGCAAGCAAACCTTCATACTCGCAGTATTGTTTGTCGCTGCTCCTTGGGAAAATGCATTTGGACTATGTACTTGAGGTGCTCTCCGTGGGTGCGATAAGCAAGACGCCGCACCGGGCGCTTTGCAGCGTAGAAGGCACCATCAAAGTACATTAGCCACTTTTTACTTGCTTCTTTGGCGGGATGCTCGCTCTCGTATTTCTTCATCATGCTACGCCCATTCTGCTATAAATTCTGCCAATTCTCTGCTTTGGATAGTTGAAGTACTTTCAAACTTGAGGCCAAAGCTCGACAAATCTAGTGCCCACTGACAATTCTGCCTGCTGCTTCGGATTTTGCAATATCCTCTTCAGCCGAAAGCGAGTGACAACTGTTATCTCATGTGCTTGAAGTAATGGCGCAGCTTTCGAGGCCATGAGGAGGCCGAAAAGCAACTTCGCACACCGAATACCTTGACCTAGCCCCGTAAAAGGAATCGACAAAGTAGATCAAGGCCGCACCATCCTTTTTTGTATCTTGTCGCAATCTCGCGAGATCTGCATTTGTCGGGACCAGAGCTTGACGGCGAAGCCCCCGCTTGTCGCTGGATGTGTCCGCCTCGGTTGCTAGCCATCATCCGCCTCCCTCTCCGCTACTAACGCAGCACTAACCATTTGATTGGTTGCTGCTATGTACAGCAGCAACTTCTCTTGTGGCTTAGGTGCGATAAGTATTGGAGCGGAGGACAGGTACTCTTCAAGTCTTGCAGCAGCAGCCTCCGCCTCGGAGTCCATTTTATTGGACCTGCCTTTTCAAAATTTTGAAAATGGCGTGGCACGCCACCTGACTTAGATATAAACTCGCTAAGAGCAGCCACGCAACCGCAAGCCTTCTCGATATCCTTGACGCGCTTTTGGTGCTTCAATCTGCTCAATGGCCTTGATCTTGTCGGGATTGGCTTCGATTCCTCTCGAGACACAAAGAACCCGAGAAGCTTGCCGAGGGGACTCCAAACACGCACTTCTCGGGTTGAGCTTGAGATTGATCTTGCGCAGATTTGCAAAAGTCTCATCTAAGTCTTGAATCGAGTTGCTTTGTACTTGCTCTTGACCACTATGTCATCCATGTAAGCCTCTACATTTCGTGTATTTGTGGTTCAAAGGCTTCATGGACTACTCTAGCAAACGTTGAACCAGCATTCTTCAAACCGAAAGGCATCCGTGATGAAACAAAGATGTGCCACATGGTGTAATGAATGCGTTTTCTTCATCTTTCTCGCCATGAAGATCTGATGATATCCTGAATATGCGCCAAGAAATGAAAGCAAATCACATCCAGCTGTGGAGTCAACAATCTGGTCTATACGCCGCAAGGGAAATGGGTCTTTGGGACAAGCTTTATTAACATCCGTGAAAGTCGATACAGAGTCTCCATTTCCGCTTGCCTTCGTGACAACTACCGGATTGGCCAACCACGTGGGATGGAGCACTCTCTAACAAGGCCTCGCTGCTTCCAACTTCTTGATCTCTTCTCGCTATGAATTTTGGCGCCCACGCCTGCTTCCTAAGTTTTTGCTTGACGGGCCGCGGCGGAGGACAGACAGCTAGGTGGTGCTCAATTACTTTCTGAACGCTGGGATGTCGATGGTTGCCATGCAAACACATCGACATTCGCCCGCAGGAAAGCAACGAGCTCGCCTTCCTATTTAGGGTCAAGCGTGGCACTAATGGTGAAAGTACCACCATGCCGCCCTCCTTGGCGAGCACCTTCTTGGTCTTCGTGGAGCTGCCATCTTCTTATTGCACTTGC
The DNA here is from genome assembly GCA_021605205.1 of Aegilops longissima. Lineage (NCBI taxonomy): Eukaryota > Viridiplantae > Streptophyta > Magnoliopsida > Poales > Poaceae > Aegilops > Aegilops longissima. The sequence goes on along the minus strand of JAHIAM010002326.1, from coordinate 17,380 downwards.
CGGTGGAGCTCGATGGTGCGCCCTCGACGGTAGCGCAGCACCAAGAGGTGCGCTTGCCGGAGTGGGCATCGAGTTCTTGCCGACAAAGTGGTCTTCTTCCCCGGAGCTTCAGCCGCAAGTGGTTTGCTATCCGTGGCGGCTGCTGCATCCCGTAAATCTTGTCGGCATAGATAAGCGCATCCTTCTTGTCGCCATGAACAGAAATGACGCTTATCGGGCCGGGCATCTTGAGCAGGTTGTAGGCGAATGAGAGGCTGCCATGAACTTGGCGAGTGCCGATTTACCAAGTATTCCATTGTAGGGCAATGGGAAATCGCAACGCCAAATGTGACCTCTCAGTCCTAAAATTCAGTTCACCGCCAAACGCCACCGGCAATGTGATCTTCCCTTTCAGCTTGCTCCTTCCTGGGTTGATTCCTTGAAAGTACCGCTTTCTTCGAGTCATTGCCGGGATCCAAGCTTCGGAGCATCAAGGAAGATATCAGATTCAGGCCGCCCCGCCATCAACCAACATCTTTGTGACCTTGAGGTTGCAGATAGTTGGTGATACCAACATCGCAAGCACCCGCCGCAGTGATGCGATCAGGTGATCCTCAATGTCAAAGATGATGGGCGGCTGGACCACTTCGAGGTTTGCGCGACTCTATGGATGGTTCTCGCCAGATTAACCTCACGATCCATTGCTTGAGTTGGCGGTGCGAGGTATGCAGAGAAGCACCACCGCCAACGCAAAGGACCTCCGCTGCCTTCAAACTCTTGCTCGTCAGCCTCATCGCCTTCCATGTCTTCGCCATCTTCATTTTCGCCTTCTTCCTTGTCGCGCCACGGGAGGTCTGCTTCCTTGCCGCTGCTTGGCCTTGCCACAAGGCCCTCCCCGACCGGTCTCTTCTTACTAGCCGCACCAGCACCTTCCTGGGCCTTCTCCTTGTCTCGCCGCCAGATTCAGCCCTCAGAGTACAACAAGCTGCTCGACTTTCTTGCAGCTCGAGATCGTGGCCCTTGGTGCGGTGGATCTTACAAGATCGCTTGTTGAACTGCAGCTTATCGGCGGCCGCCACAGCTTGGCGGTCAGCGCTGCCGCAACCTCCTTGCCGGAGCCACCAGCCTTGGCTTTGTTGGCGGCACCATCCTTGCCGGTCCTGCTCGACAACCAAGACTTCTTGGTTTTTCTTCTTCTCGTTGTTCCGCCGGCTCTTCCTTGCCGGGCGGTTTCTCACCGTCGACTCTGCTCCCACATTCTCTCCTCGAGTCTTCTTCCTTCTTCAACACAAGGCACACTTGTCGCCAGTATGAGAGCTCACCGACGTTTTTACTTTGCACATCGCCATCTCCTCCTCATCCTGCGGTTTCGCACATTCTCGATGAAATGCACCGATCACCACGGTAGGGTGGACATCCGATGTTGTAATGCACACGGCTGAATCTCTCGATGAATTTGCAGGGACTCTCCTTCCTTCCGGGCGAGCAGGTGAAGGTCACTTTCTTGGCCATGAGGCTTGTGGTCGCCTGTGAAGGCGCCGACAAACTGGTGGCACAACCGCCAAGAAGAAATAGAGCTGTCCGGGAAGTGCATGAGCCAAGACCGACGCTTGGCTTGAGCACCGAGGGAAGTAGTTGGCGAGGATCTTGTCATCTGCCCCCGCAGCCTCGCATCGCGATGGTGTAGATGCCGAGGAACTCCGATGGTGCGCCCGCCATCGCATTTTTCTCGCACATCCGCTTGAAGTTTTTCTTATCGGGCCATCGACTTGCCGCAGCTCACGGGTGAACGCAGGGCAACCTACCGCGACGGCAAGTCACCTGGTTCTTCCGGCGCATGCATGTCAACAGCGGGCCTCGCTGGTCGATTGACGCCGCTTTCTTCGCGCCGATGCGGGTTCGAGCGCCTTCTTCTTGCTGTTCTCGAAGAACTTGGCGCTGGTCGCGACGAGCTCGCGGATCCGACGACGCCGTGGAGTCGCTGCCGAGGTGGATCCGGCGAGTCGGCGATCTTGGCCTTCGAAGGGGGAGTGTACGGCTGCACCTCGCAGTTCATCGCCATCGGCTCATGCCTTGTCGCCTGCGCGCTGCGCAGGCGCTTGGTTGCCGGGACGCCGCCGCTGGCAAAGCCGATGAGGCTCGATGGTGGCCTCCATTCGCCGATCTTGTCGGCCGCTGAGGGTAGTCTAGAAGCAGCTGAGCTCTTGCCAAGGCTTCGCCGAGTGGTGGGTGGCAATGGCGACGGAGCGAAGAACGGACGTGCTCGGACTCCTCAACTGTTAGGAGGATCAGCGCCCCGCCCCCAGCCGACTGCATTCACCGGTACCGCATGTCGGGCGGCATGCGGTCTCGAGGGCCTCGGATCCTCCAGCTTGGCCTTGATCTATCGAACGTATGGTGCTGCGAGCACCATGACGCTGTTTTTCCCGCTTCTTGAGAAGGACGCGCGGATTCGGACGCTGAGCTTGCGCCGCTTGTCCTGGACCTCGGGCGGCGCTGTGGACTCTCTCGCGGGCGCCGCTTCCTCTCAAGCTAGTGTCTTCCCCACCACTCGCCTCGCTATGGTGGTGGTGGGTTGACGCGACGGCTCGCCGCCGCCAAGTCTTCTTCTTCGGTGGCATGCCGAGATGATGATGAAGATTGTTGCTCGTGTGAACGCTGGATCAGTTCACACAACCTCGACGCCCCTACCGGGCGCGCCAAAGATGTCGGGAAGTTGGTCGTGTCCCACGAACACCTATGGGACCTTGGTCCCTTGTGGTTCGGAGGGGCGGAGGATGCACGAAGAGCGGATCAAGCGATGCACACGAGCAGATTTACCCAGCTTCGAGCTCTCCGAGAGATAACACTCCTACCGCTGCTTGGTGGATTATATTGTGTTCTTGCTAGGGAGAAATGGGAGCTACAAAACCTAGCCTAAACGAGGTCTCCAGTGAGTAGGATGAACTGAACCGCAGCTGAATCAAACCAGCCGAACCGAACCCCCTCTACGTTGCACTTGGGCCTCCTTTTATAGGCACAAGGGGTCACCACAGGTGGCAACATGTATGAGGGTACAAATGTAAAAAAAGTGGTTGGTAGACCAACTTGTACAAAGGTACAGTGATCTATACCTAACTCGACGGCAAGGACAAGAGTCATTAATGCCCGCCCACCGCCTCAACAAAGGTAACAGGACCGCTGCGCGCCCGCTTGCCACGATGGTAGCTTGTCACGCCGCTTATCGCTCCCTCGGCTGGCTGCACAGCCCATCGACACGCTGCTCGGAAAGCCCTGCATGCATATCGCTGGCGGATGAGCCGGAGCGAGATGAAGAGAGGTTGCTCGCCGCGAAAGCGCCTTTGCCGCGCGTAACCTTTGTCGCTACTGAGTTTGCTGGCGCCACCAGCCTTCCCGCAAGCTCCTCTGCCGGGCCTTGTGTCCTTCGCGCTTTGAGTGGTCCGCAAGCCCTCTTGCCGGCCTTGATTACTTTGTTCTTGAATGGCTCCAAAGGAGCCGCGAAGATCTTGACGGTCACTAGGCCAGCCCTGCTGGGTGTCAGAATCGCCAGGCAGACGAAGTTCGGGTACTAGGGTACCCCTACTCTAGTACAATCGACATACTACCAACTTTCTATCCTTGACCCCAACTTTTGAGCATCTTCACATGACCAAATGAGGCTACTACACCAAGTGGTGCATCAAGGGAATTGATTTGCTCAACTAGATCTACACAAGTTCATTTCTCGCTAATTTCTAGGGTTTACAAAAGTTGCATTGGCAACTTTGCCCAAATAAGCTCCAAATTGGTGGAAGGCCCTAATTATATGTCTCATTTCACCCTGTGGAGTCTCATGGCAAATGGAGATCATCTACTTGCCCAAACCAGCATCAAACACCTTCTGCATTTTAACTAAAAACCCTGTTTGGGCCTCTTCCACCACTACAAAAAAATACACTTCCGTGATGATACGTGTTTGTCACAGTAGGTCGCGTTTTTTGTCATGCATGTACATCCATGACAAATTTATGATGTAATCAAGATAGTCATACTTGTGTCTGTCGAGAAGTGGTCCATGACATTACTTAAAATTATCATCACGAAGTGTCCACTTCCATGACGATAAATCGCGGCCACGTATGCTTTCTCAAAGGTGACCGACACGCAGCATCCACCGTAACGGAACACCGCTAAGCTATCGGGTCGGGTTTTGATCCGATAAACCGTTAACAGCCCCGACCAATGGGGATTTTCCACGGTAAAATCATCATTATCGGAGGGAACACGGTCGGCTCATCGCTGGGACAGATGTCATCCACTCATTGGATGTATAGCGCCTATGATACGCCAACACGCGGCACAACCCATCAAGTTTAAATGGGCGGCCCAACTAAAGGCCCACAAGATTTTATGACCATAATGGGTCGCCCCACTAAAGGCCCATGAGATTTTATGACCATAATGGCTGGCTCAGCTAAAGGCCCACAAGATTTCAAGGGCCGCATTAGGCCTGCCTAGGTAAAGGCCCACAAGATTTTTGTGTGCCATAATGGGCCGCCTGTAAAGGCCCACAAAATTTTATGGATCATAATGGGCCGCCCACTTAAAGGCCCATGAGATTTCGCCGACATTAATGGGCCGCCCAGTAGAGGCCCACAAGATTTTGAGGACCCTAGTAGGCCGCCCATTAACCTGCTGCCATGTTTTGGGCCAAATGTCACCCATATTTGATCCGTCCATTAATGGCTCGCCATGTTCCGCCTAATAATGGCCCATATAAGATCCGCCCGTTAAAAGCCTCCCACTTTCTGGTCAAATCACGCCCGGATCAGTCCGACCTTTAAGAGGCTTTGGCTTAATTATGGCCCATATCGATTCGCCCGTTAATCGGATGCTATGCTTTTGGGCCCACTTGCTAAAGGCCAGCTTTAGTAATTCGCCCGATATTAGTTTCGCCCGTTAAGGGCCCGCTTATCATTTCGCCCTATATTAATTTCGCCCGTTAAAGCTCCGCCATATAGTTGGGCCTAACTACGGCCCGGTTTGCATCCGCCGCTTGCGCCGGATATCCGATTGGGCCAAACAAGGACCAAGACAACTTTGGCTCGTTAAAAGCCCGTGAATTGATTCGCATAATCATGGGTCGGGTCCATTTCGGCTACGCCGCCCGCGGAGCTATTCGCACGCTTTCGTGCCTAACCTACTTCTCACCTCCTAAAGCCCATTGAGTTTTCTTGTGAAAAGAGGGACGGGGTTACTCGGTCTATTAAAGGCCCGAATCTACTAGTGGGCCAGTTTGACGGGCCCATGATGCGGATCATACATCGTGATTGCATGAGGGTCCGATTATAAACCGTAATTTTACGGTTTGACGGTTTATCAAGAAGATGTGATATATATATACAGAAAATAATCGCATCATCGTGGAATAAGAAAACCTAGACTATATAATAAAGAAATTACGCATATTACATCCACTGGCATCAAAGTTCGCCACTATGATAATAAATCACAAGGCATACAGATACATACATTGGGCATCAAAGATCGCCACCAAAGGCAAATAAACACGCGACAAAATAATATACAAAACCGACATCACTTCAATAGAGTTCAAGAAAGGTTAGCCTCATTGGGAGCTGCAACAAGAAGCAAATGAGCAAGATGATGAGATCGCGCTTGTTCAACACTTATATCTTCCTCACTCGAAAGACAAACAAGGCATGATGACATGTTTTGCACATAAAAGTATCGCTTCGATAATTCATCACATTTCTTACTAAAGAATAAAGTGACACAGTTTAAAATTGCATTAACACAATATGGTATTGTTAAGGTCAAGACATGGCAGGAAATGACATTGTGAAGGAGTTAAAGCTTCACGACACCAATCGGATTACGATCAAGAACTCATAAGTATCAATGGTTAGTGTGTCTGTCAATTTATCCCATTTCAGATTGGCAAATAAAGAGACGGTTTAAATAATAGTAGAATGATATGACATTGTTCATAGTTAAGACATTGCAGAATATGACATTGTGCTGTAGTGGGTAGGTTCATGATACGTCTCCAACGTATCTATAATTTTTGATTGTTCCATGCTATTATATTAGCCCTTTTGGATGTTTATGCGCTTTATTATACACTTTTATATTACTTTTGGGACTAACCCATTAACCGGAGGCCCATCCCATATTGTTGTTTTATTGCTCGTTTCAAAGATTTCGAGGAAAAGGAATATCAAATGTAGTCCAAATAGAATGAAACCTTCGCAGCGCGTATTTTTGGGAAGAATATGATCCCGAGACTTGGAGTTCACATCAAGATCCCCGAGGACTCCACGAGATAGAGAGCACGCCTGCCGTGGTTCTAAGTCCCATACAAGAGAATGGGGGTAGGTATGAGAGGCAAGGTACTAGCTAGGGAGCAGTTGGTACGCACGAGCTTATTTAGTTCAGCCCTTCTCTGAGGAAGTAACAGCCCCACGCCTCGGAGCCCGGAGGCGGTCGAACGGATTATATGCTTATGAATTACAGGGTGCGAACCCTTCTACCGTGGAGGGGTGGCTTATATAGAGTGCGCCAGACCCTGTGCAGCCCATGTAGCGGAGGGTTTAAGGTATATTAAAGCTAGGCGCATCGGTAATACCTTACATAAAGTGTCATCATGACCATAAAGACTACTTAATCTACAGCACCATTTGGACACCGAGTGGCTCTTGGACTCCCCGTGGTCGAGTGGGTCTTCATGGTCGAAAGTGTCTTTGAATCTGCCGAGTGGAAACCTACCAGTCGACTGGTAGGCGCTTTATTCTAAGGATGCCCTTGGGAGGGTATCTTGACAGGTCCATGACCCTACCCTAGGTATATGACTTCATCATTAGCCCCCGAATGGATCGAGGTTTGAGTGAGGAAGGAGTTGATAATCTTTCCGACCTGCTTTTCGAGCTGTGAGTGTGCTTTTACCCTGGATCGCTGATCTTCAAGGACGGTGTCAACTTTTTTTTCAACATATTTTGATCCATTCTCTACATCCACGAGTGAACTTTATGAACTTGAGATTTCGAGTTTACGTGATCGAAGGGAATCTGCCGCCCCGACAAGTTGCTCACAGTTAGCGGATTTAGTGGGATCCGATTTTGGGAAGCGCTGCGAAGCGGAGAAGGCCGCTGCACTCGGATGGATAAGGCAAGGACGCCTCAATCTCCGCAAGCCACCTTTTTTCGCCACGTATCGCTACGATCTGCTGGGATTTGATGGATTGCCCGGCCTACCAGCCAGCCACTGGAAGCTGCCTTTCATATAAGGCGCAAAGGGGTATTTTGAACAAGGCGCCTCATTTTCCTCCTCCGCCTCAGATTCGTCCGCTGCAAGGCCAGCATCTCGCTCAGCTGGCCAGCTGCCCTGCCTCCCTCCCACCCCACGACAATGGTGAAGGAGAAGACGGCGGCCTTGAGAGGGCGAAGAAGGCGACGGTGAAGGCGAAGGGAGAGAGCGGCCGGGCGGATCTCGTCATGTCCAGCTCGGCCGCAAGGTTGGGTCCAGGAGATTGATCCGCCGACCATCACCCGTAAAGACCTCAACGACCGGGCCAACGAGGGATGATCCCCACGGGTCAGCAAGGCTTCCTGGGGATGAGTGGCAGCCGCAGCCTCAAGAGGGTGAGGCGTCCCCTAGCCACACATGTGGATCGCGGATTTTCTCTTCCGCCGAATCCTTTCTTTCGGGTTTTCAACTTCCTGAGCACAACCCCATCACTTTACACCCAACTCCATTGCCTATCTCGCCGCTGTGTCTCTTTGTGCGAAAACTTCTTGGGTTGTCGACCACACCGGGCCTCTTCAAACACATATTCACTTGTCGCCTCAGACGGTGAAAAAGGCTAGTCCGAATGACGAAGAACCCAAGTAATCCAGATGTGTGGGGGTCTTGGGGTCCAGATGAGGGTAAAAGCGCCTTTCCACCATGATTCTTCCCGATTCAGTCAGAGGGTGGCAATGACCTGGTTCTATTGTTAAGACCGGCCGACGCCAGTATCAGTCGACCGACTCCTCCTTTCTCCATGGATCGAGTGAACAAGCCGCCCTCTCTCAAGGTGCTTCCGGAGGAGAAGGCCCAGGTTGTTGTTGATGGAGCGTAGTCCAGCTCATTCAAGGACGGAGTGACCGACATGGATCTTTCCGAGGTTTTCCTTCGACGCGATTCAGCCGCCTCCAATACCGAGGTCACCCGATGTGGATGTACTTTGGCACCGAGGACACCACCCAGGTCCACCTGCAGGAGGTCGACGACGCCACATTGGAGAGTTGGATGACTGCCATCACAGGAATAAGGATAACTCTGGGCTAGGAGGATCCCACCACTGACCAATCTTACGAACTGCATTCAGGTATGACCGCTTATCTCCGATCGTGATCCTGCATGCATTTGCTCGTTCTGCCAAGCGAATCAATCGATCGACTTTCGCCTTGTTTTGCTGTCTTCTAGGTCACCACCGAGATGTACTCGATGCCCAACGGGCGCAGGAACCATTCAAGAAGAAGAAGGAAGCGGAGGCGAAGCCGGAGGAATGGGAGTCTCGAGGAAAACGATACTGGATGAAGAGGAGGAGGAGGAGGAAGAGGAGGAGACGGGATCCACCCCACTCGAAATGCGATCCAAGCCGACGATGATCCCGTGGTCGAGCGAGGTAGGCTGTCGCTACCATCGGCGCTCAATGAAGCGCACTCGGACGACTTCTCCAAAGGCTAACCGAGAAACCGCCAAAGCAGCCCCGAAAGCAACGCCATCAAAGCCGGGCGAAGGCCTTGCCCAAGATGAGGATGGTCATTCCCACCATTTCCGGTAATCGCAGAACTTGCGCTTCCCTGTCTATCATGGGTGCACTTTTGGTCCACTCGCTTTGACCGATCAATTGACTTCTGAAATCTGCAAGTATATAACCTCCGAGACCTCAAATTTAAGCATGAGGATCAGAAATGGAAGATGTCATGAAGGAAATATGCCCTAGAGGCAATAATAAAGTTATTATTTATTTCCTTATATCATGATAAATGTTTATTATTCATGCTATAATTGTATTAACCGAAACATAATACATGTGTGAATACATAGACAAACAGATAGTCACTAGTATGCCTCTACAAGACTAGCTCATTGATCAAAGATGGTTATGTTTCCTAACCATAGACATGTGTTGTCATTTGATTAATGGGATCACATCATTAGGAGAATGATGTGATTGACATGACCCATTTCGTTAGCTTAGCACTTGATCGCTTAGTATGTTGCTTATGCTTTCTTCATGACTCATACAAAGTTCCTCGCAACTATGAGATTATGCAACTCCTGCCACGGAGGAACACTTTGTGTGCTACCAAACGTCACAACGTGAATCGGGTGATTATAAAGGTACTCTACAGGTGTCTCCAAAAGTATATGTTGAGTTGGCATGAATCGAGATTAGGTTTTGTCACTCCGATTGTCGGAGAGGTATTCTAGGCTTCTCGGTAATACACATCACATAAGCTCTTTGTAAGCATTGCAACTAATGAGTTAGTTGTGAGATGATGTATTACGAACGAGTAAAGAGATTTACCGTAACGAGATTGAACTAGGTATTGATAACCGACGATCGAATCTCGGTAAGTAACATACCGATGACAAAGGAACAAAGTATATCCTTATGCGGTTTGACCGATAAAGATCTTTTGTAGAATATGTAGGAACCAATATGGGCATCCAGGTTCCGCTATTGGTTATTGACCGAGAATGGTTCTAGGTCATGTCTACATAGTTCTCGAACCCGTAGGGTCCGCACGCTTAACGCTTTCAATGACAGCTTCATTATGAGTTTATAAGTATTGATGTACCAAGGTAGTTCGAGTCCCGGATGTGATCACGGACATGACGAGGAGTCTCAAATGGTCGAGACATAAAGATTGATATATTGAAGCCTACATTTGACATCGGAAAGGTTCCGAGTGAAATCGAATTTATCGAGTACCGGAGGTTACCGGAACCCCGGGGTCTATGGGCCTTGATGGGCCATAAGAGAGAAGAGGAAGGGCCGCGCCAGGCCGCACGCCCTCCCCCTCTAGTCCCAATAGGACAGGAGAGGGGCGCGCCTCTCCTCTTCCCCTCCTCCAATCCTAATCCAACTAGAGAGGGGGGAGTCCACTCCCGGTGGAGAGGACCTCCAGCGCCGCCCCCCTAGGGCTGGCCGCACCCCCTTGGCTCTTTATATATCGGGGCAGGGCACCCATGACACACAAGTTGATCTACGGATCGCTCTCAGCCGCAGTGCGGTGCCCTTCCACCATATTCCACTTCGTCATATCGTCATGAGCTTAGGCGAAGCCCTCGCCGGAGAAGTCATATCGTCATGAGTTTAGGCGAAGCCCCGCGCCGTGGAGCATCATCATCGCTACCACGCCGTCGGCCGACGGAACTCATCCCGACACTTTGCTGGATCGGAGTCCGGGATCGCCATCGAGCTGAACGTGTGTGAACTCGGAGGTGCCGTGACGCTCGGTGCTTGATCGGTCGGATCGTGAAGACGCACGACTACATCAACCGCGTTGTTATAACGCTCGCTGGTCTACGAGGGTACGTGGACGGACATTCTCTCTCGCTATGCCATCACCATGGTCTTGCGCGCGCGTAGGAAATTTTTGAAATTACTACGCTCCCCAACAGGCATCCGAGCCTGGTTTTATGCGTTGATGTCATATGCACGAGTAGAACACAAGTGAGTTGTGGGCGATATAAGTCATACTGCTTACCAGCATGTCATACTTTGGTTCAGCGGTATTGTGAGATGAAGCGCCCGGACCGACATTACGCCAGACGCTTACGCCGAGACTGGTTTCACCGCCCGAGCACTAGTTGCTTAAAGGTGACCGGCGGGTGTCTCGCTCTCTCACTTTAGTTGAACTGAAAAGTGCATACGCCCGTCCTTATGAAGGTTAAAACAGCACCAACTTGACAAACTATCGCTGTGGTTTTGATGCGAGGTAAGAACGGTTCTTGCTCAGCCCGTAGCAGCCACGTAAAACTTGCAACAACAAAGTAGAGGACGCCTAACTTGTTTTTGCAGGCATGTTGTGATGTGATGTGGTCAAGACGTGATGCTATATTTTATTGTATGAGATGATCATGTTTTGTAACCGAAGTTATCGCAATCGGCAGGAGCCATATGGTTGTCGCTTATTGTATGAAATGCAAAGCCATGTAATTGCTTTACTTTATCACTAAGCAGTAGCGATAGTCGAGAAGCAATAGTTGGCGAGACGACAACGATGCTACGATGGAGATCAAGGTGTCGCCACGGTGACGATGGTGATCATGACGGTGCTTCTGAGATGGAGATCACAAGCACAAGATGATGATGACCATATCATATCACTTATATTGATTGCATGTGATGTTTATCCTTTATGCATCTTATCTTGCTTTGATTGACGGTAGCATTATAAGATGATCTCTCACTAAAATTATCAAGAAGTGTTCTCCTCGAGTATGCACCGCTGCTAAAAGTTCGAGTACCCGACACCACGTGATGATCGGTGTGATAAGTTCTACGTCCATCTACAACGGGTGCAAGCCAGTTTTGCACACGCAGAATACTCAAAGTTAAACTTGACGAGCCTAGCATATGCGATATGGCCTCGAACACGGAGACCGAAGGTCGAAAGTGAATCATATAGTAGATATGATCAACATAGTGATGTTCACCATTGAAACTACTCCATCTCACGTGATGATCGGACATGGTTTAGTTGATTTGATCACGTAAACACTTAGATGACTAGAGAGATGTCTGTCTAAGTGGGAGTTTTTAATATGATTAATTGAACTTAAATTTATCATGAACTTAGTACCGATAGTATTTTGCTTGTCTATGTTTATCGTAGATAGATGGCTCGTGCTGTTGTTCCGTTGAATTTTAATGCTCCTTGAGAAAGCAAAGTTGAAAGATGATGGTAGCAATTACACGGATGGGTCCGAACTTGAGGATTATCCTCATTGCTGCATGTAGAATTACGCCCGAAGCACCGCCGGGTGCCGTGCCTGCGCTAGAGCAACGCCGGTTGTGAACGTCGCGGCAGAGCAAAGCTGATGACTACTCTATAGTTCAAGCAGCCATGCTTTACGGCTTAGAACCGGTCTTCAACGACGCTTTGAACGCCATGGAGCATATGAGATGTTCCAGGAGTTGAAGTTAATATTTCAAGCAAATGCCCGATTGAGAGATATGAAGTCTCCAATAAGTTCTATAGCTGCAAGATGGAGGAGAATAGTTCACAAGGAGCACATACTCAAAATGTCCGGTATAATAATCACTTAATTCAGCTGGAGTTAATCTTCCTGATGATAGTGTCATTGATGAATTCTCCAATCATCGCCACCAAGCTACAAGAGCTTCGTGATGAACTATAATATGCAAGGATGACTAAGACAATTCCTCGAGCTCTTCGCAATGCTAAAAGCATGAGGTAGAAATCAAGAAAGAGCATCAAGTGTTGATGGTCAACAAGACCACTAGTTTCAAGAAAAGGGCAAAGGAAAGAAGAAGGAACTTCAAAAAGAACAGCAAGAAAGTTGCTGATCAAGAGAAGAAACCCAAGTCTGACCTAAGCCTGAAACGAGTGTTTTTACCGCAAGCGATCGACACCGAAGCGGAACTGCCCCAAGTATTTGGCGGATAAGAAGGATGGCAAGGTGAACAAAGGTATATGTGATATACATGTTATTGATGTGTACCTTACTAGAGCTCGAGTAGCACCTGGTATTTGATACGGGTTCTGCTATAATATTTGCAACTCAAACAGGACTACGGAATAGACGAGCAATCGGCAAAGGACGAGGTGACGATGCTGGGGAAATGGTTCCAAAGTCAATGTGATCGCGGTCGGCACGCTACTCTACATCTACCTTCGGGATTAGTTTTAGACCTAAATAATTGTTATTTGGTGCCATGAGCATGAACATTATATCTGGATCTTGTTTGATGCGAGACGGTTATTCATTTAAATCAGAGAATAATGGTTGTTCTATTTATATGAGTAATATCTTTTATGGTCATGCACCCTTGAAGAATGGTCTATTCTTGTTGAATCTCGATAGTAGTGATACACATATTCATAATGTCGAAGCCAAAAGATGCAGAGTTGATAATGATAGTGCAACTTATTTGTGGCACTCGCCGCTTAGGTCATATCGTGTAAAAGCATGAAGAAACTCCATACGATGGACTTTTGGAATCACTTGATTATGAATCACTTGGTACTTAAGTAACCGCGTCCTCATGGGCAAGATGACTAAAACACCGCTTCTCCGTTGTATGGAGAGAGCAATGATTTGTTGGAAATCATACATACGTATGTATGTGGTCCGATGAATGTTGAAGCTCGTATGGATATCGTTATTTTCTCACCTTCACAGATGATTTGAGCAGATACGGGTATATCTACTTGATGAAGCATAAATCGAAACATTTGAAAAGTTCAAAGAATTTCAGAGTGAAGTTGAAAATCATCGTAACAAGAAAATAAAGTTTCTACGATCTGATCGTGGAGGAGAATATTTGAGTTACGAGTTTGGTCTACATTTGAAGCAATGCGAATAGTTTCAGCAACTCACGCCACCGAACACCACAGCGAATGGTGTGTCCGAACGTCGTAATCGTGACTTTTACTAGATATGGTGCGATCTATGATGTCTATTTCCGATTTACCGCTATCATTTTGGGGTTATGCTTTAGAGACGACCGCATTCACGTTAAATAGGACACCATCCAAAACCGCTGAGACGACGCCTTATGAACTATGGTTTAGCAAGAAACCAAAGTTGTCGCTTCGAAAGTTTGGGGTTGCGATGCTTATGTGAAAAAACTTCAACCTGATAAGCTTGAACCCAAATCGAAAATGTGTCTTCATAGGATACCCAAAGGAGACAATTGGGTATACCTTCTATCACAGATCCAAGGCAAGACATTCGCTTGTTAAGAATGGATCCTTTCTAGAGAAGGAGTTTTCCCTAGAAAGTGAGTGGGAGGAAAGTAGAACTTGATGAGGTAATAGTACCAGCTCCTTATTGAAAGTAGTTCATCACGTAAATCGGTTCTCAGTCTAACCTACACCAATTAGTGAGGAAGATAATGATGATGATCATGAAACTTCAGATCAAGTTGTCAATGAACCTCAGAGGATCAACCAGAATAAAATCCGCACCTGCAGTGGTACGGTAATCCTATTCGAAGTCATGCTACTAGATCATGGTGAACCCACGAACTATGAAGAAGCGATGGTGAGCCCAGATTCCACAAAATGGCTTGAAGCCATGAAATCTGAGATGGATCCATGTATGAGAACAAAGTATGGATCTTTGGTAGACTTGCTCATGATCGGCAAGCTATTGAGAATAAATGGATCTTTAAGAAGAAGACCGACGATGGTAATGTAACTACTTCAAAGCTCGACTTGTTGCAAAAGGTTTTCGACAAGTTCAAGGGGTTGACTACGATGAGACTTTTCACCAGAAGCGATGCTTAAGTCTCTGTCAATCATGTTAGCAATTGCCGCATTTTATGATTATGAAATTTGGCAAATGGATGTAAAACTGCATTCTTGAATGGATTTCTAGAAGAAGAGTTGTATATGATGCAACCAGAAGGTTTTGTTGATCCAAAGGGTGCTAACAAAGTGCAAGCTCCAACGATCAATTTATGGTCTCGCGCAAGCCTCTTGAGTTAGAATAAACGCTTGATAGTGATCAAAGCATATGGTTTTATATGCACTTTTGGAGAAGCCTCGATTTACAAGAAAGTGAGGGAGCTCAGAGCATTTCGATATTATATGTGGACGATATATTGTTGATTGGAAATGATATAGAATTTCGGATAGCATAAAAGGATACTTGAATAAAAGTTTTCAATGAAAGACCTCGTGAAGCTTGCATATTGGGCATCAAGATCTATAGAGATAGATCAAGACGCTTAATTGACTTTCACAAAGCACATACCTTGATAAAGTTTTGAAGAAGTTCAAAATGGATCAAGCAAAGAAAGGTTTTTACTCAGATAAGGTGTGAAGATTGAGTCGACTCAATGCCCACCACGCAGAAGATAGAGAGAAATGAAAAATGTCCCTATGCTTCAGCCATAGGCTCTATCATGTATGCAATGCTGTGTACCAGACCGATGTGTGCTTAGCTGTAAGCTTGGTGAAGGTACCAAAGTAATCCAGGAGGATCATCGACACGGTCAAGAACATCCCAAATACCTGAAAAGGACTAAGGATATGTTTCTCGATATGGAGGTGACAAAGAGCTAGTCGAAATGGTTACGCCGATGCAAGCTTTTGACACCGATCCGGACGATTCTAAATCGCAAACCGGATACGTATTTTATTAAACGGTGGAGCTGTCATTGCAGTTCTAAACAAAGCGCCGTATGGATCTACATGTGAAGCGGAGTACATAGCTGCTTCGAAGCAGCAAATGAAGGAGTCTCGATGAAAGAGTTCATTTCATCTAGGTGTCATACCTAGTGCATCGACCAATGAAGATCTTCTCAGACAATATCGTGCAATTGCCTTGGCAAAGGAATCCAGATTTCACAAGAGGACCAAGCATATCAAGAGACGCCTAATTCCATTCTGGCACCAAGTCCAAGTGGAGACATAGAGATTTGCAAAATACATACGGATCTGAATGTTGCGACCCGCTGACTGCCTCTTCCACGAGCAAAACATGATCAACACCAAGACTCCATGGGTGTTAGAATCATTACTGTGGTAATCTAGATTATTGACTCTAGTGCAAGTGGGAGACTCAAGGAAATATGCCCTAGAGGCAATAATAAAGTTATTATTTATTTCTTATATCATGATAAATGTTTATTATTCATGCTAGAATTGTATTAACTGAAACATAATACATGTGTGAATACATAGACAAACAGATAGTCACTAGTATGCCTCTACAAGACTAGCTCATTAATCAAAGATGGTTATGTTTCCTAACCATAGACATGTGTTGTCATTTGATTAATGGATCACATCATTAGGAGAATGATGTGATTGACATGACCCATTTCGTTAGCTTAGCACTTGATCGCTTAGTATGTTGCTTATGCTTTCTTCATGACTTATACAAGTTCCCGCAACTATGAGATTATGCAACTCCTGCTAATCGGAGGAACACTTTGTGCTACCAAACGCCACAACGTAATCGGGTGATTATAAAGGTACTCTACAGGTGTCTCCAAAAGTATATGTTGAGTTGGCATGAATCGAGATTAGGTTTTGTCACCCGATTGCCTGAGAGGTATCTCCGCCTTCCTGTAATACACATCACATAAGCCTTGTAAGCATTGCAACTAATGAGTTAGTTGTGAGATGATGTATTACGAACGGTAAAGAGACTTACCAGAACGAGATTGAACTAGGTATTGATACCGACGATCAATCTCGGTAAGTAACATACCGATGACAAAGGAACAACGATATCGTTATGCGGTTTGACCGATAAAGATCTTCAGAATATGTAGGAACCAATATGGGCATCCAGGTTCCGCTATTGGTTATTGACCGAGAATGGTTCTAGGTCATGTCTACATAGTTCTCGAACCCGTAGGGTCCGACGCTTAACGCTTCGATGATGCCTATTATGAGTTTATAAGTATTGATGTACCAAGGTTGTTCGAGTCCCGGATGTGATCACGGACATGACGAGGAGTCTCAAATGGTCGAGACATAAAGATTGATATATTGAAGCTCATATTTGACATCGAAAGGTTCCGAATGAAAGCGAATTTATCGAAGTACGGAGGTTACCGAACTCCCCGGAGGTCTATGGGCCTTACATGGGCCATAGGAGAGAAGAGAAGGGCCGCCCAGGCGCCTGCCCCCCCCATCCCCTAGTCCCGAATAGACTAGGGAGGGGGCGGCGCCTTCCTCTTCCTCCTTCAATCCTAATCCAACTAGGAGAGGGGGAGTCCACTCTGAGGAGTAGACTCTCCAGCGCCGCCCCTAGGGCTGGCCGCACCCCCTTGCTCCTTTATATATGGCGGGGCACCCCATGACACACGTTGATCTACGGATCGCCTTAGCTGCAGCGGTGCCCTTCCACCATATATTCCACTTCGGCCATATCGTCAGGAGCTTAGCGTAAGCCCTGCTACCGAGAGTCATATCGCCGCGAGCTTAGGCGAAGCCCCGCGTCGTGGAGCATCATCATCGCCACGCCGTCAGGCCGACGGAACTCATCCTCACACTTTGCTGGATCGAGTCCGGGATCGCCATCGAGCTGAACGTGCGTAACTCGGAGGTGCTGGACGCTCGGTGCTCTGGATCGGTCGGATCGCGGAAGATGTATTTACTACATCAATCGCTGCTGTTATAACGCTCCGCTGGCCAGG
>JAHIAM010002325.1:0-31011 GCA_021605205.1 Aegilops longissima | reverse complement strand
CGCCTTCACGATCCGACCGATCCAAGCACCGAACGACGGCACCTCCGAAGTTCTGCACACGCTCAGCTCGATGACGATCCCCGGACCGATCCAGCAAAGTGTCGGGATGAGTTCCACAAGACGACGGCGTGGAGACGATGATGATGCTCCACCGACGCAGGGCTTCGCCTAAGCCCCGCGACGATATGACTTCACTCGGCGCAGGCTTCGCTTAAGCTCCGCGACGATATGACCAAGTGGAATATGGTGGAGGGGGCACCGCACACGGCTAAGGAACGATCCGTAGATCAACTTGTGTGTTCATGGGTGCCCCCGCCTCTGAGATATAAAGGAGGGAGGGAGGAGGAGGACGACCCTAGTAGGGCGCGCATGGGGAGTCCTACTCCCACCGGGAGTAGGATTCCCTTTCCTAGTCCAACTAGGAGTCCTTCCATGTATTAGGAGTAGGAGACAAGTAAGGGAAGAGAGAAGGAGGAAGGAAGGGTGCGGCCTCCCCCAGTCCAATTCGGACTAGGCCATGGGGCGCGCGCCTGCCCTAGGCAGCCCTCTCTCTTTCCCTGCAGCAGGCCCAATAAGGCCCAATACTTCCCCCGGCGAATTCCGTAACTCTCCTAGATTCAAAAATACCTGAATCATTCGAACCTTTACTTAACTCCGAATATAGTCGTCCAATATATCGATCTTTACGCCTCGACCATTTCGAGACTCTCGTCATGTCCCCGATCTCATCCGGGACTCAACTCCTTCGGTACATCAAAACTCATAAACTCATAATATAACCGCCATCGAAACCTTGTTGCAAGGGACCCTACGGGTTCGAGAACTATGTAGACATGACCTAGAACTATTTTCGGTCAATAACCAATAGCGGAACCTGGATGCCCATATTGGTTCCTACATATTCTACTGAAGATCTTTATCGGTCAAACCGCATAACAACATACGTTGTTCCTTTGTCATCGGTATGTTACTTGCCCGAGATTCGATCGTCGGTATCCAATACCTAGTTCAATCTCATTACCGCAAGTCTCTTTACTCGCTCTGTAATACATCATCTCGCAACTAACTTATTAGTTGCAATGCTTGCAAGGCTTATGTGATGTGTATTACCGAGAAGGCCCAGAGATACCTCTCCGACAATCGGAGTGACAAAACCTAATCTCAAATACGCCAACCCAACATGTACCTTTGGAGACACCTGTAGTACTCCTTTATAATCACCCAGCTTCGCCAGGACGCTTGGTAGTACCAAAGTGTTCCTCCGTAAACGGAGTTGCATAATCTCATAGTTACAGAACATGTATAAGTCATGAAGAAAGCAATAGCAACATACTAAACGATCAAGTGCTAGGCTAACGAAATGGGTCATGTCAATCAGATCATTCTCCTAATGATGTGATCCCGTTAATCAAATGACAACTCATGTCTATGGTTAGGAAACATAACCATCTTTGATTAACGAGCTAGTCAAGTAGAGGCATACTAGTGACACTGCTTGTCTATGTATTCACACATGTATTATGTTTCCGGTTAATACAATTCTAGCATGAATAATAAACATTTATCATGATATAAGGAAATAAATAATAACTTTATTATTGACTCTAGGGCATATTTCCTTCAGTCTCCCACTTGCACTAGAGTCAATAATCTAGTTCACATCGCCATGTGATTTAACATAAATAGTTCACATCTATATGTGGTTAACACCCATAATTCACATCGACATGTGACCAACGCCCAAAGGGTTTACTAGAGTTAGTAATCTAGTTCACATCGCTATGTGATTAACACCCAAAGAGTACTAAGGTGTGATCATGTTTTGCTTGTGAGATAATTTTAGTCAACGGGTCTCATCACATTCGTGAGCCGTAAGTATTTTGCAAAATTATATGTCTACAATGCTCGCACGGAGCTACTCTAGCTAATTGCTCCCACTTTCAATATGTATCCAGATTGAGACTCGAGTCATCTAGATTAGTGTTAAAACTTGCATCGACGTAACCCTTTACGACGAACCTTTTTCACTTCCATAATCGAGAAACATATCCTTATTCTACTAAGGATAATTTTGACCGATGTCCATTGATCTACTCCTAGATCACTATTGCACTCCTTGCCAAGCTTAGTGGTAGGGTATGCAATAGATCCGTACACAGCATGACATACTTTATAGAACCTATGGCTGATGCATAGGAATGACTTTCATTCTTTTTCTATCTTCCGTCGTGGTCGGGTTTGAGTCTTACTCAATCTCGCACCTTGTAACACGTGCAAGAACTCTTTCTTTGACTGCTCCATTTTGAACTACTTCAAAATCTTGTCAAGGTATGTATGCATTGAAAAACTTATCAAGCCGCCTTGATCTATCTCTATAGATCTTGATGCTCAATATGTAAGCAGCTTCACCGAGGTCCTTCTTTGAAAAACTCCTTTCAAATACTCCTTTATGCTTTGCGTATAATTCTACATCATTTCCGATCAACAATATGTCATTCACATATACTTATCGAAACGTTATAGTGCTCCCACTCACTTTCTTGTAAATACAAAGCTTCTCCAAAAGTCTCAGAGAAACCATATGCTTTGATCACACTATCAAAGCGCTTATTCCAACTCCGAGATGCTTGCACCAGTCCATAGATGGATTGCTCAAGCTTGCACATTTTGTTAGCTCCTTTAGGATTGACAAAACCTTCTGGTTGCATCATATGCAACTCTTCTTTAATAAATCCATTAAAGAATGTAGTTTTGACATCCATTTGCCAGATTTCATAAAATGTGGCAATTGCTAACATGATTCGGACAGACTTAAGCATCGCATACGAGTGAGAAAATCTCATCGTATTCAACACATTGAACTTGTCGAAAACCTTTGCAACAAGTCGAGCTTTGTAGATAGTAACACTACTATTAGTGTCCGTCTTCCTCTTTAAGATCCATTTATTTAACATGGCTTGCTGATCATCGAGCAAGTCAATCAAAGTCCATACTTTGTTCTCATAAATGGATCCTATCTCAGATTTCATGGCCTCAAGCCATTTCATGAATCGGGCTCATCATCGCTTCCTCATAGTCCGTAGGTTCATCATGGTCTAGTAACATGACTTCCGAACATGATTACCGCACCACTGGTGCGGATCTTACTCCGAAGACCTACGAGGTTTGGTAGCAACTTGATCTGAAGTTTCATGATCATCATCATTAACTTCCTTACTAATTGGTGTAGGAATCATCAAACTGATTTCGTGATGAACTACTTTCCAATAAGGGAGAAGGTACAATTACCTTATCAAGTTCTACTTTCCTCCCACTCACTTCTTTCGAGAGAAACTTCTTCTCTAGAAAGGATCCATCTTAGCAACGAAAAAACTTGCCTTCGGATCTGTGATAGAAGGTGTACCCAATAGTCACCTTTGGGTATTCTATGAAGACGCACTTCTCCGATTTGGGTTAGAGCTTATTAGGTGAAAAACTTTTTCACATAAGCATCACAACTCCAAACTTTAAGAAATGACAGCTTAGGTTTACTGCTAAACCATAGTTCATACGATGTCATCTCAACGGATTTAGATGGTGCCCTATTAAACGTGAATGCAGCTGTCTCTAATGCATAACCCCAAAATGATAGTGGTAAATCGGTAAGATACATCATAGATCGCACCATATCCAATAAAGTGCGGTTATGACGTTCGGACACACCATTATGCTGTGGTGTTCCGTGGCGGAGTAGTGAAACTATTTCACATTGTTTTAATCAAGGCCAAACTCGAACTCAAATATTTTTCCTCTGCGATCATATCGTAGAAACTTTATTTTCTTGTTACGATGATTTTCCACTTCACTCTGAAATTCTTTGAACTTTTCAACTATTTCAGACTTATGTTTCATCAAGAAGATATACCCATATCTGCTCAAATCATCTGTGAAGGTCGAAAATAACGATACATGCCATGAGCATCAACACTCATTGGATCGCATACATCAAGATGTATTATTTCCAATAAGTCATTTGCTCGCCCATTGTTCCGAGAACGAGTCTTTAGTCATCTTGCCCATAAGGCATGGTTCGCAAGCATCAAGTGATTCATAATCAAGTGATTCCAAAATCCCATTAGCATGGAGTTTCTTCATGCGCTTTACACCAATATGACCTAAACGGCAAGTGCCACAAATAAGTTGCACTATCATTATTAACTTTGCATCTTTTGGCATCAATATTATGAATATGTGTATCACTACGATCGAGATCCAACAAACTATTTTTATTGGGTGTATTACCATTGAAGGTTTTATTCATGTAAATGTAACAACAATTATTCTTTGACTTTAAATGAATAACTGCTTTACAATAAACATGATCAAATCATATTTATGCTCAACGCAAACGCCAAATAACATTTATTTAGGTTTAACACTAATCCCGAAAGTATAGGAGTGTGCGATGATGATCATATCAATCTGGAACAACTTCCAACACTCATCGCCACTTCCCTTCAACCAGTTTCGCTCATTCTGCAACTACTGCTTTCGAAGTTACTACTCTTAGCAACCGAACCAAGATCAAATACCGAGGGGTTGCTATAACACTAGTAAAATACACATCAATAATATGTATATCAAATATACCTTTGTTCACTTTGCCATCCTTCTTATCCGCCAAATACTTGGGGTAGTTCCGCTTCAAAGGACCAGTTCCATTGCAGAAAAGCACTTAGTCTCGTGCTTAGGTCCGCACTTGGGCTTCTTCACCGAGTAGCAACTTGCTTGTCGCTCTTCTTGAAGTTCCCTTCTTCCCTTTGCCCTTTCCTTGAGACTAGTGGTCTTGTCAACCATCAACACTTGATGTTTTTCTTGATTTCTACCTTTGCCGATTTTAGCATTGCGAAGAGCTTGGGAATTTTTTCGTCATCCCTTGCATACTATAGTTCATCACGAAGTTCTAGTAACTTAGTGATGGTGACTAGAGAATTCTGTCAATCACTATCTTATCCGGAAGATTAACTCCCACTTGATTCAAGCGATTGAAGTTCCTGCATAATCTGAGCACATGCTCACTAGTTGAGCGATTCTCTCCATCTTTTAGCTATAGAACTTGTTGGAGACTTCATATCTCTCAACTCGGTATTTGCTTGAAATATTAACTTCAATTCCTGGAACATCTCATATGGTCCATGACGCTCAAAACGCCTTGAAGTCCCGATTCTAAGCCGCTAAGTATGGTGCACTAAACTATCAAGTAGTCATAATATTGAGCTAGCCAAACGCTCATAACGCCCCATTTGCTCCTGCAATAGGTCTGCTACCTAGCGTGCATTAAGGACATAATTCTTCCAGGCAGCAATGAGGATAAACCTCGATCACGGATCCAATCCGCATCATTGCTACTAACATCTTTCAACATAATTTCTCTAGGAACATATCAAAACAAACATATGAAAGCAACAACGCGAGCTATTGATCTACAACATAATTTTGCAATATACTACCAGGACTAAGTTCATGATAAATTAAAGTCATATTACTTAAGAACTCCCACTTAGACAGACATCTCTCTAGTCATCTAAGTGATTACGTGATCCAAATCAACTAAACCATGTCCCATCATCACGTGAGATGGAGTAGTTTCAATGGTGAACATCACTATGTTGATCATATCTACTATATGATTCACGCTCGACCTTTCGGTCTCCGTGTTCCGAGGCCATATCTGTTATATGCTAGGCTCGCCAAGTTTAACTCGAGTATTCCGCGTGTGCAACTGTTTTGCACCCGTTGTAGATGGACGAGAACTTATCACACCCGATCATCACGTGGTGTCCGGGTACTACGAACTTTGGCAACGGTGCATACTCGTGGAGAACACTTCTTGATAATTTTAGTGAGAGATCATCTTATAATGCTACCGCCAATCAAAGCAAGATAAGATGCATAAAGGATAAACATCACATGCAATCAATATAAGTGATATGATATGGTCATCATCATCTTGTGCTCGTGATTCCATCGCCAAGCACCGCCATGATCACCATCGCCACCGCGCGACACCTTGATCTCCATCGTAGCATTGTTGTCGCCTCGCCAACTATTGCTTCTACGACTATCGCTATCGCTTAGTGATAAAGTAAAGCAATTACATGGCTTTTGCATTTCATACAATAAAGCGACAACCATATGGCTCCTGCCAGTTGTCGATAACTCGTTACAAAACATGATCATCTCATACAATAAAATATAGCATCACGCCTTGACCACATCACATCACATCATGCCCTGCAAAACAAGTTAGACGCCCTCTACTTTGTTGTTGCAAGTTTTACGTGGCTGCTACGGGCTGAACAAGAACCGTTTTACCTACGCATCAAAACCACAACGATAGTTTGTCAAGTTGGTGCTGTTTTAACCTTCGCAAGGACCGGGCGAGCCACACTCGGTTCAACTAAAGTGAGAGAGACAGACACCGCCGTCACCTTTAAGCAACTAGTGCTCAAGCGGTGAAACCAGTCTCGCGTAAGCGCACGCGTAATGTCGGTCCGGCCGCTTCATCTCACAATACCGCTGAACCAAAGTATGACATGCTGGTAAGCAGTATGACTTATATCGCCCACAACTCACTTGTGTTCTGTTCGTGCATATGACATCAACGCATAAAACCAGACTCGATACCATCGTTGGGGAACGAGTAATTTCAAAAATTTCCTACGCACACGCAAGACCATGGTGATGGCATAGCAACGAGAGGGGAGAGTGTCCGCCCACGCACTGTGAGACCGAAAGCGAAGCGCTATAACAACGCTGTTGATGTAGTCGACGCCTTCACGATCCGACCGATCCAAGCACCGAACGACGGCACCTCCGAAGTTCTGCACACGCTCAGCTCGATGACGATCCCCGACTCCGATCCAGCAAAGTGTCGGGATGAGTTCCACAAGACGACGGGCGTGAGATGATGATGATGCTCCACCGACGCAGGGCTTCGCCTAAGCCCCGCGACGATATGACTTCACCGGCGCAGGCTTCGCTAAGCTCCGCGACGATATGACCGAAGTGGAATATGGTGGAGGGGGCACCGACACGGCTAAGGAACGATCCGAGATCAACTTGTGTGTTCATGGGTGCCCCTGCCCCGTGATATAAAGGAGGGAGGGAGGAGGAGGCCGGCCCTAGTAGGGCGCCCATGGGGAGTCCTACTCCCACCGGGAGTAGGATTCCCTTCCTAGTCCAACTAGGAGTCCTTCCATGTATTAGGAGTAGGAGACAAGTAAGGGAAGAGAGAAGGAGGAAGGAAGGGTGCGGCCCCTCCCCTAGTCCACCCGGACTAGGCCATGGGGCGCGTGCCTGCCCTAGGCAGCCCTCTCTTCTGCAGGCCCAATAAGGCCCAATACTTCTCCCGGCGAATTCCTGTAACTCTCCTGCACTCAAAATACCTGAATCATTCGAACCTTTCCAACTCCGAATATAGTCGTCCAATATATCGATCTTTACGCCTCGACCATTTCGAGACTCTCGTCATGTCCCCGATCTCATCCGGGATTCCAACTCCTTCGTACATCAAAACTCATAAACTCATAATATAACCGCATCGAAACCTTGTTGCATGGACCCTACGGGTTCGAGAACTATGTAGACATGACCTAGAACTATTTTCGGTCAATAACCAATAGCGGAACCTGGATGCCCATATTGGTTCCTACATATTCTACGAAGATCTTTATCGGTCAAACCGCATAACAACATACGTTGTTCCCTTTGTCATCGGTATGTTACTTGCCCGAGATTCGATCGTCGGTATCCAATACCTAGTTCAATCTCGCATCGCAAGTCTCTTTACTCGCTCAGAATACATCATCTCGCAACTAACTTATTAGTTGCAATGCTTGCAAGGCTTATGTGATGTGTATTACCGAGAAGGCCCATAGATACCTCTCCGACAATCGGAGTGACAAAACCTAATCTCAAATACGCCAACCCAACATGTACCTTTGGAGACACCTGTAGTACTCCTTTATAATCACCCAGCTTACGCTGTGACGCTTGGTAGTACCAAAGTGTTCCTCCGTAAACGGAGTTGCATAATCTCATAGTTACAGGAACATGTATAAGTCATGAAGAAAGCAATAGCAACATACTAAACGATCAAGTGCTAGGCTAACGGAATGGGTCATGTCAATCAGATCATTCTCCTAATGATGTGATCCCGTTAATCAAATGACAACTCATGTCTATGGTTAGGAAACATAACCATCTTTGATTAACGAGCTAGTCAAGTAGAGGCATACTAGTGACACTGCTTGTCTATGTATTCACACATGTATTATGTTTCCGGTTAATACAATTCTAGCATGAATAATAAACATTTATCATGATATAAGGAAATAAATAATAACTTTATTATTGCCTCTAGGGCATATTTCCTTCAGTCGTTTCAATGGATTTTGATGGTGCCCTATTTAACGTGAATGCGGCTGTCTCTAAAGCATAACCCCAAAACGATAGCGGTAAATCAAGAAGAGACATCATAGATCGCACCATATCTAGTAGAGTACGACACGACGCTCGGACACACCATTTCGCTGTGGTGTTCGGGTGGCGTGAGCTGCTAAACTATTCCGCATTGTTTCAAATGCAAACCAAACTCAGAACTCAAATATTCTCCTCCACGATCAGATTGTAGAAATTTTATTTTCTTGTTACAATGATTTTCCACTTCACTCTGAAATTCTTTTGAACTTTTCAAATGTTTCGACTTATGTTTCATCAAGTAGATATACTCATATCTGCTCAAATCATCTGTGAAGGTGAGAAAATAACGATACCGCCCAAGGCCTCAACATTCATTGGACCACAAACATCAAGATGTATGATTTCCAACAAATCAGTTGCTCGCCCATAGTTCCGGAGAACGGCGTTTTAGTCATTTTGCCCATGAGGCACGGTTCAAAGTACCAAGTGATTCATAATCAAGTGATTCCAAAAGCCCATCAAGATGGAGTTTCTTCATGCGCTTTTACACCGATATGACTCCAAACGGCAAAGGCTACAAATAAGTTGCACTATCATTATCAACTGTGTATCTTTTGGTTTCAACACTATGAATATGTGTATTACTACTATCGAGATTCAATAAAATAGACCACTCTTCAAGGGTGCATGACCATAAAAGATATTATTCATATAAATAGAACAACCATGATTCTCTCGACTTAAATGAATAACCGCCTCGCATCAAACAAGATCCAGATATAATGTTCATGCTTAACACCGCACCAAATAACAATTATTTAGGTCTAAAACTAATCCCGATGGTAGATGTAGAGGTAGCGTGCCGACCGCGATCACATCGACTTTGGAACCATTTCCCACGCCAAGATCGTCACCTCGCCCTTAGCCAATCTTCGCTTAATCCGTAGTTCCTGCTTTGAAGTTGCAAATATTAGCAATGTAACCAAGATCAAATACCTGTACTATCATGAGTATTAGTAAGGTACACATCAATAACATGTATATCACATATACCTTTGTTCACTTTGCCATCCTTCTTATATGCCAAATACTTGGGGCAGTTCCGCTTCCAAAGGTCCATCCTTGCTGCAAGAGAAGCACTCGGGCCTCGTGCTTAGGTCCGCACTTGGGTTTCTTCTCTTGAGCAAAGAATTTGTTTGCTGTTCTTCTTGAAGTTCCCTTCTTCTTCCCTTTGCCCTTTTCTTGAAACTGGTGGTCTTGTTAACCATCAACACTTGATGCTCCTTTTTGATTTCTACCTCCGCTGCTTTTAGCATTATGAAGAGCTCGGAATAGACTTGTCCATCCCTTGCATATTATAGTTCATCACGAAGCTCTTGTAGCTTGGTGGCGTGATTGAAGAATTTCATCAATGACACTATCATCGAAGATTAACTCCCAGCTTGAATCAAGTGATTATTATACCTGCACATTTTGAGTATGTGTTCACCGACGTAACTATTCTCTCCATCTTGCAGCTATAGAACTTATTGGAGACTTCATATCTCTCAATCCGGGCATTTGCTTGAAATATTAACTTCAACTCCTGGAACATCTCATATGCTCCATGACGCTCAAAACATCATTGAAGGCCCGGTTCTAAGCCGAAAGCATGGCACATCGAACTATCGAGTAGTCATCACTTTGCTCGCCAGACGTTCTTAACATCGCTTGCCAGCATCAAGAGCAGACACGGCACCCAGCGGTGCTTCCAGACGTAATTCTTCCGTGCAGCAATGAGGATAATCCTTAGGTTATGGACCCAGTCCGTAATTGCTACCATCATCTTTCAACTTTGCTTTCTCAAGGAACGCATTAAAATTCAACGGAACAACAACACGAGCCATCTATCTACAGTAGAAACATAGACAAGCAAAATACTATCGGTACTAAGTTCATGATAAATTTAAGTTCAATTAATCATATTACTTAAGAACTCCCACTTAGATAGACATCTCTAGTCATCTAAGTGATTACGTGATCCAAATCAACTAAACCATGTCCGATCATCATGTGAGATGGAGTAGTTTCAATGGTGAACATCACTATGTTGATCATATTCATTATATGATTCACGCTCGACCTTTCGGTCTCCGTGTTCCGAGGCCATATCTGTATATGCTAGGCTCGCCAAGTTTGACCTGAGTATTCGCGGTGCAACTGTTTTGCACCCGCTGTATTTGAACGTAGAGCCTATCACACCCGATCATCACGCGGTGTCTCAAAGACGAAGAACTTTCGCAACGGTGCATACTCGTGGAGAACACTTCTTGATATTTAGTGAGAGATCATCTTATAATGCTACCGCCAATCAAAGCAAGATAAGATGCATAAAGGATAAACATCACATGCAATCAATATAAGTGATATGATATGGCCATCATCATCTTGTGCTTGTGATATCCATCTCCGGCAATCGCCGTGATCACCATCGCCACCGCGCGACACCTTGATCTCCATCGTAGCATCGTTGTCGCCTCGCCAACTATTGCTTCTATGACTATCGCCATCGCTTAGTGATAAAGTAAAGCAATTACATGGCGCTTGCATTTCATACAATAAAGCGACAACCATATGGCTCCCCGCCATTGCCGATAACTCGTTACAAAACATGATCATCTCATACAATAAAATATAGCATCACGCCTTGACCATATCACATCACAACATGCCCTGCAAAAACAAGTTAGACGCCCTCTACTTTGTTGTTGCAAATTTTACGTGGCTGCTACGGGCTGAGCAAGAACCGTTTACCTACGCATCAAAACCACAACGATAGTTTGTCAAGTTGGTGCTGTTTTAACCTTCGTAAGGACCGGCGAGCCACACTCGGTTCAACTAAAGTGAGAGAGAGACACCGCCATCACCTTTAAGCAACGAAAGTGCTCGCAGTAGTGAAACCAGTCTCGCGTAAGCGTGACGCAGTAATGTCGGTCCGGCCGCTTCATCTCACAATACCGCCAACCAAAGTATGACATGTTTGGTAAGCAGATGACTTGTATCGCCCACAACTCACTTGTGTTCTACTCGCATATAACATCAAAGCATAAAACCAGGCACGGATGCCACTGCTGGGGAACGAGTAATTTCAAAAATTTCCTATGCACACGCAAGATCATGGTGATGGCATAGCAACGAGAGGGAGAGTATTGTCCACGCACTCGTGAGACCGTGAAGCGGAAGCGCTATGACAATGCGGTTGATGTAGTCGTGCGTGTTCACGATCCGACCGATCCAAGTACCGAATGTACGGCACCTCCGAGTTCAGCACACGCTCAGCTCGATGACGATCCCGGACTCGATCCAGGAAAGTGTCGGGATGAGTTCCACAAGATGACGGTGTGGTGACGATGATGATGCTCTATCGGCGCAGGCTTCGCTCTAAACTCCGCGATGATATGACCGAGGTGGAATATGGTGGAGGGGCACCGACACGGCTAAGGAACGATCCGTAGATCAACTTGTGTGTTATGGGGTGCCCCCTTGCTTCACATGGAGAGCCAGACACTATGCACGGATCGCTCTCGCTTATGCTCCACCCCAGCCGAGAAGCTCGCATGTGTTAAGCCATCACGCAAGATGATCAAGATCAAGTCAGCCTCCCACGAACGGATGTGCATCACGCCTCAGCTAAAGACGCCATGATGATCCGGATGTCGCTTTGGTACCTCCTTGTCAATCGTCATCCCGCCGCCTATTCGACATCGAGCATCTCATTCCTTCATTTCAAAGCTATGCTAACTTGCACAACATATCATTTTGTGATATGCCCTCTCCGCTAGTCATTCAAACTCGGATCCAAATGGCAAACTTCTTGTATAAGCCATGGTAACGAAATCCTTGTTGATGCACTGTATTCCTTGCCTCACTTATAGCCCTCAAGTCTTCAGATATTAACATCATCTTGGTATGGACCGGATGACACTCATCATGCCAAGATTGATTGTTTCACTAGGTCTGCTCAGCTTACACACCCATCCTGCAAGATAGTCACTGCCTCCACTAGAGTTGCAAAGCCAACTCTATTCTCTTAATGCCACTCTTCCGCACTTGAAGATATCCCAGTCCGTGACTTTCCGGATGTTTTTCAGAGGAACTGCCAGTGTTCCTCCCCGACAGATGTAGAGTTCGCTATAGATCTTATTCCGAACCGCCCAATTCTAGGAGACCTTATAAGATGGCACCTTAGAACTAGCCGAGCTTAAGAAACAACTTGATGAGTCCTGCAAAAGGGTTTCATCCGCCTCTAGTTCTTCTCCTTGGCTTGCCCTCCCTCTTCGCCAAGAAGAAGGATGGTACGGACCGGATGGTTGTAGATTATCGCCCTCTAATTTGGTCACGATAAAGAACAAGTATCCGCCCTCGTGATCAACGACCTATATGATCAGCTCGCCGATCCTCGCCTTTTTCTAAGATGGATTTGAGGTTAGGCTACCATCAAATCAAGATCGAATGGAGACATTCCCAAGACAGCCTTTGTCATACTTATTGCAAAAATCTATTAGTCATCGAAACAAAGTACTACGCGATGCTCCTAGGGGATAGATTGGTAGGAAAGACCATCGTCATCCCCGACCGCCACTCATAAGGAAGACAATCAAAACATATCTCATGCTCCAACTTCATATATAACGGTTCACCACACATGCATGCTACGGACTCACAAACCTTAACACAAGTATTTCTCAACTTCACAATTACTCACTAGCATGACTCTAATATCACCATCTTCATATCTCAAAACAATCATAAGGAATCAAACTTCTCGTAGTATTCAATGCACTTTATATGAAAGTTTTTATTATATCCCTCTTGGATGCCTATCATGTTAGGACTAAATTCATAACCTAAGAAAATTACCATGCTGTTTAGAGACTCTCAAAATAATATAAGTGAAGCATGAGAGTTCAACAATTTCTTCAAAATAAAACCACCGTCATGCTCTAAAAAGATATGAGTGAAGCACTAGAGCAAACGACAAACTACTCCAAAAAATATAAGTGAAGATCAATGAGTAGTCGAATAATTATGTGACTGTGTGAAGACTCTCTAACATTTAATAGTTTCAGATCTGAAGTACTTTATTCAAACAGCAAGAAAAAAAATAAAATGACATTGCAAGGATAGCACATATCATGTGAAGAAGCAAAACTTAGGCTCAACCAAACTGACCGATAGTTGTTGAAGAAGAAAGGTGGATGCCAACCGGCATCCCCAAGCTTAGATCCTTGAGACTTCTTGAAATATTAACTTGGGATGCCTTGGGCAACCCCAAGCTTGAGCTTTTTGTCTCCTTAATTCCTTTCATATCATGTTTCCTAAATCTCAAAAACTTCATCCACACAAAACTCAACAAGAACTCGTGAGATAAGTTAGAATAAATCAACGCAAAACTTTATCATTCTCACTGTAAAAAATCACTAAAATTATAATTTTCATTTCATACTAAGTGCCTCTTTTCATTTCATACTATGCCTCTGCATATTTAACACTCCTATCCTCGAATAGAATCATTAAACAAGCAAACATATGCAAACAATGCAATCATAACAGAATCTGTCTAAACAGATAGTCTCAGAGAATGCAAGTGGAATCATACTTCCCTAACTCCAAAATTATGAAAATTACCACACTATAACAAATTTGTTGTTACTCATTGTGTAAAATTTCAAGATTTTATCATGTTCTGACTATTCACGATATTCAAAACATAACAAAGAAACTTTCTGTTGTCAAACAGCAACATATAGACTTGCAAAATAAGCATGGTAAAGGCTATACTTGACATTTTTATTGAAATAAAAGATGAAAAACATTACTATAAATAGCAGCAAGCAAATCCTAATAAAATAAAATGATGCTCCAAGAAAAACTCATATCATGTGGTGAATAAAAATATAGCTCCAAGTAAGGTTACCGATGAACGAAGATGAAAGAGGGGATGCCATCCGGGGCATCCCCAAGCTTAGATGCTTGGTTGTCCTTGAATATTACCTTGGGGTGCCTTGGGAATCCCCAAGCTTAGGCTCGTGCCACTCCTTATTCCGTAGTCCATCAAACTTTACCCAAAACTTGAAAACTTCACAACACAAAACTCAACAGAAAATCTTATGAGTCTGCTAGTATAAGAAAATAAATCACCACTTAGGTACTGTTGTGAACTCATTCTAAATTCATATTGGTGTTATATCTACTTTATTCCAACTTCTCCATGGTTCATACCTCTGATACTACTCATAGATTCATCAAAATAAACAAACCACACATAGAAAACAGAACTCACAAAAAATGTAATACTCAGAGTAATCTGAAACTTTCCATACTTCTGTAACTCAAAAAATTCTGAAAAATTAGGAGAATATAGGAAATTTGTATATCAATCTTGTGTAAAAAATTAAGGTCAAAAGCACGTTCTAGTGAATTTTAAAATTCCGGACTGAGAGCAAAAGTTTCTGTTTTTGCACGTAATCAAGTTAACTATCACCATAGACCATCCAAAAGGTCTTACTTGGCAATTTATTGAAACAAAGCTATGAAACATGATTAATACAGCAGCTTAATCATGTGAACACACAAATATAGTAGGTAATGGTGTTGGGTTTTCTCCCAACAAGCGCTTTTCTTTAATCGTTTTTAGCTAGGCATGATGATTTCAATGATGCTCACATAAAAGATAAGAATTGAAACATACATAGAGCATCATGAATCATATGACTAGCACATTTAAGTCTAACCCACTTCCTATGCATAAGGATTTTGTGAGCAAACAAATCATGGGAATAAGAATCAACTAGCATAGGAAAGCAAAACAAGCATAACTTCAAGATTTTCAACACATAGAGAGGAAACTTGATATTATTGCAATTCCTACAAGCATATAATCATCCTTCATAATATTTTTAGTAGCATCATGAATGAATTCAACAATATAACCATCACATAAATCATTCTTTTCATGATGCATAAGCATAGAATTTTTATTACTCACATAAGCAAATTTCTTCTCATGAATGGTAGTGGAGTAAACTCAACAAAATAACTATCATGTGAGGCATAATCCAATTGAAAATTAAAATCACAATGACAAGTTTCATGGTTATCATTATTTTTATAGCATACATGTCATCACAATAATCATCATAGATAACAACTTTGTTCTCATAATCAATTGGAACCTCTTCCAAATAGTGGATTCATCACTAAATAAAGTCATGACCTCTCCAAATCCACTTTTATCAATATTATGAAAAGATTCAACACCTCCAAAATAGTGGGATCATTACGTAGAGTTGACACTCTTCCAAACCCACTTTCATCAACATAATCATCATAAATAGGAGGCATGCCATCATCATAATAAATTTGCTCATCAAAACTTGGGGGACACAAAATAGCATCTTCATCAAACATTGTATCCCCAAGCTTGTGGCTTTGCATATAATTAGCATCATGGATATTCAAGGAATTCATACTAACAACATTGCAATCATGTGCATCATAGAAACATTTTATGCCAAACATTTTAATGCATTCTTCTTCTAACACTTTCGCACAATTATTGGAATCCTTATTTTCATGAAAGACATTAAAAAGATGAAGCATACGAGGCAACCTCAATTCCATTTTTTTATAGTTTTCTTTTATAGACAAAACTAGTGACAAAACAAGAAACTAAAAGATTCAGTTGCAAGATCTAAAGATATACCTTCAAGCACTAACCTCCCCGGCAACGGTGCCTGAAAAGAGCTTGATGTCTACTATGCAACCTTCTTCTTGTATACTCGTGTTGGCCCACCAAGCGCAGAGTTTTGTAGGACAAGAGCAAATTTCCTCAAGTGGATGACAAAAGATTTATCAACTGTGGAGGCGAGGATGAAGATGGTCTCTCTCAAACAACCTTGCAACCAAATAACAAAGAGTCTCTTGTGTCCCCAACACACCCAATACAATGGTAAATTGTATAGGTGCACTAGTTTGGCGAAGAGATGGTGATACAAGTGCAATATGGATGGTAGATATAGGTTTTTGTAATCTGAAAATATAAAAACAGCAAGGTAACTAGTAACAAAAGTGAGCGAAAATGTTATTGCAATGCTTGGAAACAAGGCCTAGGGTTCATACTTTCACTAGTGCAAGTTCTCTCAACAACGATAACATAATTAAATCATATAACAATCCATCAACGCAACAAAGAGTCACTCCAAAGTCACTAATAGCGGAGAACAAATGAAGAGATTATTGTAGGGTACGAAACCACCTCAAAGTTATTCTTTCTAATCAATCTATTGGGCTATTCCTATAAGTGTCACAAACAGCCCTAGAGTTCATACTAAAATAACATCTTAAGACACACATCAACCAAAACCCTAATGTCACCTAGATAATCCAATGTCACCACAAGTATCCACGGGTTTGATTATATGATATGCATCACACAATCTTAGATTCATCTATTCAAACCGACACAAAGAACTTCAAAGAGTGCCCCAAAGTTTCTACCGGAGAGTCAAGACGAAAACGTGTGCCAACCCCTATGCATAAGTTCACAAGGTCACGGAACCCGCAATTTGATCACCAAAACATACATCAAGTAGATCACGTGAATATCCCATTGTAACCATAGATAAGCACATGCAAGACATACATCAAGTGTTCTCAAATCCTTAAAGACTCAATCTGATAAGATAACTTCAAAGAGAAAACTCAATCCATTACAAGAAGGTAGAGGGGGAGAAACACCATATGATTAAACTATAATAGCAAAGCTCGCAGTATATCAAGATCGTGCCATATAAAGAACACGAGAGAGAGATAGAGAGAGATCAAACACATAGCTACTGGTACATACCCTCAGCCCCGAGGGTAAACTACTCCTTCCTCATCATGGAGACCGCCGAGATGATGAAGATGGCCACCGATGATGGTTTCCCCCTCCGGCAGGGTGCCGGAGCAGGGTCCCGATTGGTTTTTGGTGGCTACAGAGGCTTGCAGTGGTGGAACTCCCGATCTAGGTTTCTTTTCGGGGGTTTCTGTATTTATATGAATTTTTGCATCGGTTTCACGACAGGGGGGGTCCACGAGTCAACCACAAGGACGGAGCACCTCCCGCTGGGTATAGGCGCCTCCACCCTTGTGGTTGGCTCTGGACTCTTCCGCCCAACTCTTTGCTTCGGGGCTTCTTCCGTCCATAAAAGATCACCATAAATTTTCAGTCAATTGAACTCCACTGATATTCCTTTTCTCAAAACTCAAAACCAGAAAAATGTAAACTAGCATCTGCGCCTAGGTTAATAGGTTAGTCCCCAAAATATATAAAATAGCATATAAATGCATATAAAACATCCAAGATGGATAATATAATAGCATGAAACAATAAAAAATATAGATATGTTGAGACGATCATTGACTTATACTCCCGTAAGAACAAACATCTACCTTATCTTAATGGGAAACAAAGCAGAGAGTAGCAATTCTCAAACAAAGGTGATTCAATCAAATTAATCGAGACATTATCTTAATAATACCTTGTTTCAAAGATGTATAACTAATGACAAAGGTAAAAGTACCATTCCTAAGAGAATGCAACTGATTCATATTAACAGAGACATTATCTTAACAATACCTTGGTTAAACATATAGAAAGAACTACAAAGCAGATAGTATCATTTGTAAAACATCAGAATCGATATATAATAACAGAGACATTATCTCAACAATACATTTCTTAAACATGTACTCCGGCCGATCCCTAATAGAAATGGTACTCCCGCCGATCCCTAACAAGTGTTGCAGTTTTGAACTAAGATTCAGTAGTTAATTCTGAGAGTGGCATTGCTTAATTTTACCAGTGGCATTAGATTAACAAAAAGCATAAATAGTTCCAGGGGAGAGTGGGCGCAACAACACCATGTGCTTCCATCTACTTATAAAGGGGGTGATACAGAGTTTGTTGTAACAAAGCAACAAGCATCATGTCTGGGTTGGTCCCATTTTTGTTCACTTAATGGGAAAAGACAGCAATTCAATAGCTTCAATTCAACATTTATTTAAAACAGTACCAATACAAGTAGCACAACATCTCAAAGCACACTGCACGATCATGTGGATGAAGGCCGGTACTGACCTTTCATGACACAGTCAAGATCACCTACAAATCTGCCAACATGAATAGGAAATCCAATCTCGTTTTGTGTAGTTCAACTAAATCAAGCAAAGTCGCCGGTGTGACATTTAAGTTCGCTATAGCAACAAGTTGAATAGATATCCCTGTTTTAATAGAGGCAAAAAAAAAGAAACAATTAGTGGCCATTAAAGGAGGATGAAACATACGGCGACAAAAAGAAGCATCTAACTTATTTTGATAGAAAACAAAGTAGGGCAGTAGCATTTCTAAAACGGTTGCATTGATTCATATTAGCAGAGACATTCTCTTAAAACAACATTCATTAAAAATATAATTTACTTTTAATAGTGGCATTGCTTCAATTTTCCAATGAATTTTAGATTAACAACAAGAAAACAGTTGTATGGGACATGGGACATAGGACACGCCAACACCATGTGCTGCTCACACGATAAATGGGTGATGCGAGTATGTTGCCAAGTAGCATATCTGCTGGTCCCATATTTGTTATCTTTGAACCTTTTTCCTATGTGAGGGCAGCAAATCTAGTCCTGTGCAAACTACCCGACCCCCCAGTTTCTTTCCTTTTTCAACAAAGAGATAGGTTCCTTACAAATGTCTGTACTGGGTTACCCCCTTTTTCCCTTTTGACCAAGAAAGCGGCTGGATAACCAGTCTATACTACTTTCCCTCCATCCTTTCCTCATTGAACCATGTCCTAGATTCATGCTCCACCCCACCCCACCCTTCTTTTCTCTTTGAACCAAGACCTAGATTTGACTACAAAATCGAAAAAGATCCGCATGCAGCTAGAGCAATGACAGCTTCAAAGAAAGTTATACCTTAGGGTTGTCGGATGTGGCTAGGCGGCAGCGGGGAGGCCGGATCGCCCACACTCACGCACGACAACGAGGAAGAAGGGGTCGGAGGCCCTCCACAAAGCGCTGGTTGAAAGAGAACAACGAGCCGGCAAGGGATTGCCTCCTCGCCAAGGCTTACAGAGTGAACGATGCACCTCCTCCCCTTCCCAGTGCGACGGGATCCGAACGGCTCCTTCACCAGCTGAGAGGGGGGGGGAGAGATAGAGGCGAACACAGTCTTGTTTAGATCTGTTGAAGATGGTGAGAAACTGTGAATATAGCAAACCCTAGCAAAGGAATGCTGAGCCTCCAGCATGTATATATATGTAGTGCAATGAGAGTGTGGAGAGTGCAAACCCTAGCTAACAAGCTACCGATGCTCCAAATTATAAAGTACTCGTATACTACTAATATGGTGGAGTAGTTTTTTTCTCCATAACAATCGCTTTAAATTGTGTAAGTACTAAACGAAACTCTTTATTTAACGTATCAGTGAAGAAAACTACTTACGATCAACTAATGATCCACGCGTCCTGACCACACTTCCTATCCTTCACGTGCGGTACACTACCCTCCGTTAAGTGAACAACCACACACACGCCAAATTATCGGAAATGTGTGAGAGTGTGTACAAATAAAGAATTTTAATTACAATTATCAGAAAGGTTTGGGAGTATGTACGGTTTGCCCTCTCTCAATAATTATGGTTTGTTGTGTTTGGCCTAAACTTGGTCAAACTTTACAAAGTTTGACTTCACTCAAATCTAATATGGATAGTAAATAAAAACGGAGGGGTGCTACGTCCATCCGGGTTTTTAGTCCACACCATATTTTTAATCAAAGTTTGACCACATATTTAGTTAATAGCTAGACAAATAAAATTACAGGGGAGCTGAAGACAAAGTTGTGAGAAGGCTTAGAAATTAATACAAAATTATGCTCTTAGTACCAACGTCGATGCTTCTTCGAGAAAACATTTGGTTCATTGCCAATTGTTTGATAAAATTGCACCAACGTGAAAGACGACTGCGTCTCCAATGCAACCAAGGTGAACTGATGAAGGATATCATCTTTGTGGGTAACAAGCAAAGAGCACTGATGGAAGATAGCTTGTTTTTTGTTCAAAATAGATCAACTTCACCAGCCGATGCAACCATGAGCATCGATAGGTCATCATGGTGATGCATCATCCATTTGGCATCAAGTTTGCATGAGGCACCAATGAAGTTCGACAAATCCTCACCGTGGTCTGCTTCTTCTGGTAATCAAGCTCGAGGAAGGAAGAACCACGTGGCGAGGACAAGGAGGCGGAACAACAATGGCCATCCAATTTTGTGCAATTCCGCTAAAATTGAGGAAGACATGCCCGTATGGAGATACACATCACTGCTTGCAAAAATATAAAAAGGGATATAGTGTTGTTACTTTGTTTTGGCAAAGGTACAAGATTAACAGCGACATCTCAATTTTCAAAAAGAATTAATGAAAAGTACACCAAAAAATGTAAGCATCATGATTATCTTGATGGGAACTAAACGAGGATACCGAGAAAAAAGGTGACGGAAGCATTTATTGACGCCTCTGGATTGACATCAGCATTACTTAAAAGGGACGTCACTTTAACATGGGCATTGCTTCATTTAACCAGTGATAGTATTAGATTAGTAGCAGCAATAGGAGCATATGGACAATGACCGCACAACCACCATGTACTTTTTGTCGAAAAAACATGTATACCTCCACCGAGGCATAAACCAGGACAACTTTTCGAGTGGCCTTTCCTCTATAATAGTAAAAAAATAGGTGATGTTGGACCAGCCGACGAACCCTAGCTACTCTACATGGGGAGCTAGTGAGTAGTGGCATAGAAGAAAACCCGATGCAGGACATAGGAGCTGGACCAAGACAATGAAGCATGAAATCCAAAAGAAGTTATACCTTAGGTGGGCGAGATGTCGCTAGGCAGTGGGTGGATCCGCCCACACGACGGCAGCGTAACAAGGGTGCGGAGGACCTTGTCCGCTTAGCGCCGGCTTAGAGAGGACGGTGCAAGATCGGCTTCCTCCATCGCCGACGGCGCATAACGCTAACGCTGCACCCCTCACCTCCCGCAGCGGACGGGATTCGCCGGATCTGTGACCACCGTGAGGAGAGAGATAGAGTGGACACTGCCATCTTGTTTAGATATGGAGAGGGTGAGAGTGAGATGCAGAAACCCTATCAAACAAGAGGCTATATATACAATGGAGTAAAAAATCTCTCCATAGCAGTGGTTTTAAATAGAATACGACGCCTCGGAAAAAGAAATGAAAACTGGTGGACAAATCTTTTTAACGTATCAAGAAAGAAAACTCGATCAAAAACATGCCCCCACTTCCGTGTCGTAGTTTGTATCGCTTCACATGTGGTCCCTGATCCTCCATTATTAAGTGAACAAATTAAAGGGTCAAATCATTACGCACGTAAGCTGCCTCTTCGTAGGTACAAATGCGCCCATCGTACTCTCGGATATCTCGGAGGCAGAGTGAGTGGGTGTACATTTCTTCTTGTACGCTATACTCCATTTATCTCACTTCATATTGTTCCCACTCCTATGATATTCCTATCCCAGGAACAAAATGAGGTGGTACTAGGTTTGTGTGTGTGTAGGGAGAAAGAGACATCGATGGTGTGTACGCAGTAGTCGCTAGAGTCGTCACAAGACACACACATAGACATAGACATGCATATCCGTGTTTACGTAAAATTCCATCTCCATCTCCATCTCCAATCATATTTTTCCAATTGGCACATTATTTATGTTATTAATTATATACGCAGCAATATTTACGCATAACATCTCTTGTTTGCGGGCGCCCGACCATCGCCACGCCCGCCTCGCCGCCTGCCAACCCGAACCTCTTCATCACCCGCACGTGCTTCCCACCAAACGGTCATTGCCGATTCATGCCCGCCAGAGCGGACGCGACCTTCATCGGGCGCTGCATTGATGCGGCGACCACCGAGAGAGCGCAGCCCGCGCCGCTTCCTCAAGCACGCGATCGCTTCAGATTCAAACGCCGCCACAATGCCACAACATGCATGTAAAAAGTTCTGGGAGTCTGTATAACTAGTTGTCGAATTCTCCTCGTCAATCTCTTCCAAGAGTGCTAGTACTCCATGGCACGATCCATTGACAAGCAAAGGGCAAGTTATCGATACCCGTTTATGTGAGTGGCATGCCGAGCGACTATGTGGGGTGGAGCCGTGGAGGAGGGTGAGACATGAACGCGAAACATTGGTTTTGCTCGATGGCGCGATCCAACGAAGCGAAACGTTGGTTTCCAAAAGAATATTGTACTGCATGAGAGAGATAGAGTGTCACATCCCTAGTTCTGGTATGCTCAAGGCTAGCTAGTCATTGTGCATCATGTTTAAATTCCATTTAATTTTGAAATGGGGATTTGTGAAACCCTCAGAATAATTTTTGGAAATGACCTAAATAAAAAAAATTGCTCCAAAAGGTCCAAGAAAATGCTCATGTGGCCCTCTGAAAATATTGGACAGAGATAATAATCAAACCAATATTTTGGGGGTTCATAAGTATTTATATTTGGGCATTTGGAATTAATGCATACCTATTTGCATTGGATATATATATGCTATATATATTATATATGGCCAATAATTGTGCTTTTGTTGAAGAGCTCGAATATTACCACTAGCTCATATAAAATTGGCATAATTAAATAAAGTGATTTGGTATTTTAAATAAATCAAACAAATGTCACAATATTTAAAAAAGAAACAAAATAGGAAAAAACCCTCACTCGACCTACTCATCACTGCTGCCCAGCTCCTGCAGGCGGCTCGGTTCGCCCAATGCCCAAAGAAGTCGGCCCACCGACCGCCAAGCGCCACCGCCCCTTCTCGCCCAGAGGATAGGGGCACGCGCTGCACAAGGCCACGCTCCGGCCGGGGACACGCCTCCCCGCCACCTCCCGCTTCCTCGCCGCTTCGACACCCCGAACGACGCCACGCCGCCCGACCGCCCCCTCTCTCCCCTCCTCTCTCCTCTCCTCTCTCGCTTCTGCCAACCCGAACGCCACCGCCGCCGCTCGCCAGAGTCAGTAGCCACCGCACCTCGAGAGCATCCGAGACGCCCCCGAGCCCGCCGCCGACCTCGCCTCCCCGCTGCTGCCACGCGAGCCCGGAGGCACCATCGCGACGCCATCGCCATCTTCTCCATCTCCGCCACCGGAGATCGCCACCGCTGCTCGCCGCCGTCTGCTTCCCCAAGGCCGCCAACCAGCTCTCCGGATCCGCTGTGAGCTCCTCTACCTAGCCCCTACCTCCTGCGGCTCGATTACGCCGCAGTAGCCACCGCTTCTTCGATCCCGAAAGCACCTCGCCGCCCATGTCGCCGCTGTGGTTACGGCCGCACGCACGCTGTCCCGAAGCGCACCACCGCATTCAAGCGCCCTCGAGCCTAACGCACATTCCGCCGCTTCGCCGGCACCGTAGCCCCTTCTCCTCTCCGCCAACCCTGGCGCCAGCTGAAGCTCGCCCGCGAAGCTCCGGCCCGGCGAGCCCGCCACCTCGCGTTTCGCCGCTGCCTTCGCCGATGCGCCGAGCAAGGGCTTCTCCGGTGCCCTCAGACGCCAAACGATGGCCCGCGACGAGAAACCGAGCAACTCCGCGCAGCTCGCTGCTTTTTGGTCGCCGCCGACCAAGCTCCGACGAAATGACGGGCGCCGCTTAAGTAGTGCTAATCACCAACTAACCTACCCCTAACACCGACAAGGGCCCCAATACCACTAATCTGAATTAGATTAGAATTAAACCCCGTTAACTAATCGAGACACCGACGCAGGCCCCCACACGCCAGTTTGACTCAGCCAGCCGCAGCTGACCTGTTGACGCCATGTTTAAGAAGGTCGACGCAATATTATATTTTCTCGATTTAATTAAATCAGAAATTCCGTAATATTTTCAAAACTTCAAAATTCATAGAAATTCAACCGTAGCTCGATTGAAATAATTTATATATGAAAAATTATCGAAAAATTCAATCTATCCATCTGTACTAGTTTCATGCATGACAAACCAACTTATACATGCTGTATAAGTGAAACTCTAAAATGGCATTTATAAGAGCTTATTTTGAATTGCATTTGAACCTTTGGTTCAAATGGACTTCATTCAAATCAATACCAGCTTGCATTAACTCAAACAGCATCACATCTACATGCCATACTCATGCATCATATTGTTGCATATGATTGTGTATTGATTGCCGCACTGCCTTTCTCGATAGGTCCCGCCCGAGACGCTCCAGAGTACCTGCTCATGAAGCGGTGCCTCCCTTGTTGATTTACCAGCAAGCAAATCCCCTTGTTCATTCCCATACAATCCTACTCTCTCGCCTCCTGCTCTCGCTATTGCATTAGGACAACAACGATTCATCTCGCTACTTTGTGTCATGTAGTTGAACCCATTCTCCGCATGACCTCGTCATTGCCACAAGAATTAGTTGAAAACCCACTAGCATGTGTAGGAGTTGATTGAGCCATGTTGTGTTCCTACCATGCTATGCCTGCTATTGCTTAGAGTTGTGTCGTCCGATTCATTGGGAATGAATTGGAGTACAGCCTGTTCGATGTCGAGAGTGAAGTGTGTGAACACGATTTGGTAAAGGTAGTGGTGAGAGGCCATGTAGGAGTACATGGTGGGTTGTCTCACCGAACCGCCCTAAGCAATCGAAGTTCTATGTATGTTGTCCAATGACTCGATACTACCACACATTGTTCCGTAACTCAATTCTCTCGACTTATTAATCAACTTGATCTCTGGCCCAGAGTCGCAACTAGTTTCGTGTTTGTAGGTAGTGCTATTTTTCTACTAAGTGGCACCCGCTGTGGTGGGCTTGGGATGATTAGGCATGTGGCACGGTGTACCAAGTGGCACCTTGGATGGTGGGCTTGGGAACCCTGCTCACATCGCTTGGGGGTCGTGAGCGACACCCCGCCGGATCTCCTTATGGATGGAACCCTAATAGGCGATAAGCCCGACTAGAGTCTTGTGTGGTTAGTCGTCGTGGCCGACACCTCGCCAAAGCTTCCGCTTGAAGGTTGCCGAGATACATGACGGTATATGGCGGTAAGTGGCGAGAGCGCAGGTGAAGAAGTACACCGCAGGTTATCATGATCTATTCAATAGCCGTGTCCTCGGTTATGGACTTCTTGGATGCTTACGTGGTACATAGACAACTTGAAGTGGATACTCTAAAATGCTCAAGACAAGTGTGAGTTCTATGGATGGCCTTCGTATGGAGACGGAATGAACCGTAGTAGTGTATTGATGTGGTGATTAGTGGACTGCACGCTTGTCTCACCTCAAGAGTTTCTTGTAGTCGAGAACATGATAGCCACAGAGTCAAAGCTGGCTTGTCGCAACTAAACTCCACATTACCTTTTTGACACTAATGCATGTATGATAGGATCTGATGTAAGTCTTGCTGAGTACCTTTGTACTCACGCTGTTTTATTTATGTTTTTGCAATGAGACTTTGGTCTTGCTAGTAGTTCCGCTTGACTTCATTTAGTAGCTTGTTACCTCAGCTACGATCTTGTACTCTTGGGAGGGTCTTGTAGATAGTCGCTTCTCAGCTTTTTTTCTTTTGTAGTTGTCTCAGATCGATATGTAATGCTTCCGCTTG
Organism: Aegilops longissima; assembly: GCA_021605205.1. Lineage (NCBI taxonomy): Eukaryota > Viridiplantae > Streptophyta > Magnoliopsida > Poales > Poaceae > Aegilops > Aegilops longissima. Next base: position 4,829 of record JAHIAM010002325.1, on the reverse strand, counting down.
TTGTTTGTATGTTTCAATGATGGGTCATGTGACCCCTGCTTGTACTTATTGCTTTGTGGCTCTTCCGAGCCTTTATCTATATGAGTTTATGCTATGTTGTGATGCCATGTTGTACAGCACATACTTGCATGTTATGCGACGTAACTTGTATTGCTATGTGTGGGATCCACAACCTAGTTGTTTATCCTTGGTAGCCTCTTATGGGGAAATGTAGTCTCGCTTCCGAGCGATAGTAGTCCGCTACAGCCTTGTTCACCGGAGTCCTCGCTAGCCCAAAGACTACCGCTTGGACACTTGATCGCCGGGCATGTGTTTCACTTCGCTCTTATGTCCGTTCCTTCGGGAAATGTCACGCGTGTTATTCGAGTCCTGCTTAGCCTGCTACAGCCCGGGATACCGGAGTCCTCATAGCCCAAAGGCTACAGCCCTAATATATACGCTGATGACCGACATGCTCGATGTGATTCATGTATGCCTGTCCCCATAGGTTGGTGCCACTTTGGGTTCACGACTAGTCATGTCGGCCCGGTTCTTCGTCATATGGATGCTAGCGACACTATCATATACGTGAGCCAAAAGGCTTAAACGGTCCCGGCCATGGTAAGGCGACACCTGGGGATACCGTATGTGAGGCCGCAATGTGATATGATGTGTTACATGCTAGATCGGTGTGATTTAGGATCGGGTCCCGACAGCTTTGGTATCGAGCCTCGATCGCTCAGAGGATTTCCAAGCCAACCTGATCAAGTTGAGTCTAGAAATGCTTTAGTTATATAGGGAATTGATTGTGAAGGAACGAAGGCTCTTTTTACTCCTTTACCTCATGGCCTCCGATCTGAGTCGCCCTATCTTTCCTACGGGTTAAGGAACTAGGCTATCTCTTCCGCTCATCGTGATCACGTGTTACTATTTCCGTAGTCCCATAGGATTGGTTGATCGAGTCTTGCCCCGCCGAAAGTACCCGTGTAGCATGTTTAGTATTATCCCGTAACCTTTAATGATGATGTTGGGCATGGTGCTACCCCATTTTGCGTAATGTCTCATTTTGAACATTTTACCGCCGTTATGCTGCCGGAATTGCCCTGTGAGTTCGAGAGTTACTAATATCGTGTCCCACATTTTCAAGATGTAGTGATGTTGATTCCGCCCTGGTTCCGCTTTCTCAGATGTCATCGCTAAGCGAAGTTCTGTTGCTCGTAGCCGTAACCCCGGAGATGGAAGGGATGAGGATCCTCCCACCAGCCTTCATTGATGTGGTTCATGTTAGAAATGGAGAGGAACAAGCGTGAGTCTAACCGCTTGTTGGCACGACGAGGAGAACACCGCACATCAGTCCAAAGGGTTTGCAACCATTCATGACTTCATTCGCTTGCACCCACCCACCTTCCATCACTCCATCGAGCCACTCGATGCCGATGACCGCTTCAGAGCATCACTCATAAGTTGCGCTCGCGAACGATCTCAAGATGACAAGGTCACCTATGCTGCATACCACCGGAAGGTCATGCTAGTCTTTGGTGGCGTAACTATGAGGCTATGCTTCCACCTGGTCGATTCCAACCTCGAGAGATTTCACCGAGGCTTTTCGCGAGCATCACATTCCCAAGCCCTCATCGATCGCAAGAGAGAAGAGTTCGTAGTTTCACCCAGTGGTAAGATGGTTGTTGATGCTTACAGCAGAGAATTTGAGAACCTCGCCTGCTATGCCCCGTAAGAAGTGTCCACGGACGCCAAGAAGCGTGCTAGGTTCCTAAGGGTCTCAACCCTGTTGCGCCGTGACCTCCACCGCACCATTGTGATACATTCCAAGCTCTTGTGAACAAGGCCATTAATGCAGAGATAGCCAGCTCACTTACGAGGAGTCTCGTAAGCATAACCGTGAATTGGTTTCTTCCTCCGGTTCTAGTTCGCAAACGCCGGATTTGGATTCCAACTCGCTCTTCCACCCGGATATTCACCGAGGCCATCCCATATGGCGCCTCAACCAGTTCAGCCACATGCTCCACCCAGCCTATTGGTAGACCACTTGTCAATGCGGGTCCACGCCCAACTTCGTGGACTTGCTTCACATGGAGAGCCAGACACTATGCACGGATCGCCTTCAAGCCGCTTATGCTCCACCTCAGCCGAGAAGCCCGCTATGTGTTAAGCCATCACGCAAGATGATCAAGATTGTCAGCCTCCCCGCTGAACGTGGATGTGCATCACGCCTCAGCTAAAGACGCCATGATGATCCGGATGTCGCTCTTGGTACCCTCCTTGTCAATTGTCATCCCGCTTCGCTTCTATTCGACATCGAGCATCTCATTCCTTCATTTCGAAAGCTATGCTAACTTGCACAACATATCATTTTGTGATATGCCCTCCCGCTAGTCATTCAAACTCCCGGATCCAAATGGCAAACTTCTTGTATAAGCCATGGTAACGAAATCCTTGTTGATGAATTGTATTCCTTGCCTCACTTATAGCCCTCAAGTCTTCGATATTAACATCATCTTGGTATGGATCGGATGACAGCTCATCATGCCAAGATTGATTGTTTCACTAGGTCTGCTCAGCTTACACACCCATCCGCAAGATAGTCATCGCCTCCACTAGAGTTGCAAAGCGCCAACTCTATTCTCTTAATGCCAGCCCTCTTCCGCACTTGAAGATATCCCGTAGTCCGTGACTTTCCGGATGTTTTTCCAGAGGAACTGCCAGTGTTCCTCCCGACAGAGATGTAGAGTTCGCTATAGATCTTATTCCGAACCGCCCCAATCTCTAGGAGACCTTATAAGATGGCACCTTAGAACTAGCCGAGCTTAAGAAACAACTTGATGAGTCCTTGCAAAAGGGTTTCATCCGCCCTAGTTCTTCTCCTTGGCTTGCCCTTCCCTCTTCGCCAAGAAGAAGGATGGTACGGACCGGATGGTTGTAGATTATCGCCCCGCTAATTTGGTCACGATAAAGAACAAGTATCCGCCTCCCGTGATCAACGACCATATGATCAGCTCGCCGGATCCTCGCCTTTTTCTAAGATGGATTTGAGGTTAGGCTACCATCAAATCAAGATCAGAATGGAGACATTCCCAAGACAGCCTTTGTCACTGTTATGGCCAAGATGAGTACACCGTCATGTCCTTTGGTCTAACCAACGCCCAGCTACATTCTCCCGCTTGATGAACTCGATCTTCATGGAGTACTTAGATAAATTTGTCGTGGTTTACCTCGATGATATTCTTATTTATTCAAGAACGAGGAAGAGCATGCCAACATCTCAGACTTGTGCTAGAAAACTCGTGAGAGCACCGCCTTTATGCCAAGTTCTCCAAGTGTGAATTTTGTTGCCGTAAGTGACCTACCTAGGCCACGAATCTCCGTAAGGGCATTGCTGTCAATCCCAGAGAGTTCAGCTGTTCTTGATTGACTCCACCAAACCGCTAAACAAGTTAGAGTTTCCTTGGTCTAGCCAGCTATTGTCGCCGCTTTGTTGAAAACTTCTCCAAAGTAGCTAAACCCTCACGGAACTTCTCAAGAAAGATAAAAGTTTGAGTGGTCCCCACAGGTGAGTACAGTTTTCAGAACCTAAAAGACGCTCGACTTCGCCTCCCATACTAGTGCCACCGGATTTCACTAAAGACTTTGTTATTCATCGCGACGCCTCACGATGTGGATTAGGTTGCATTCTTATGCAGGATCGCCATGTGATTGCCTATGCATCTCGCCGCTTGCATCCACATGAGGAGAATTATCCTACACATGATCTAGAGCTTGCAACCGTAGTCTATGCACTCAAGACCGGCGACATTACCTTCTTGGTAAACGCTATAGATCTACACCGATCACCGAGTCTCAAGTATATCTTCACCCAACCAGATTTGAACCTTAGACAAAGACGTTGGTTGGAGTTGATCACAGATTATGATCTAGGGATTACCTACACCCTGTGCAAAGCCAATGTCATGGCTGATGCGTTGTCAGAACTTATTGCAACAATCTCATGTTGCAGCAAGGCCAACCACTTCTCCATGAGGGATTTTGTGTTTAACCTTCACATTGCTCCTCACGGATTCCTTTCTACCTTGGTGGCTAAACCTACTCGTGGATCATATCATAGAAGCCTGTACATGATACGGGATTACCCGGATCAAGAGAAACGCTGCAAGGGTATTGCTGGTAGTTTCTCTATAGATGATCGAGGTGTCGCTTTTGGGCACCGCCGGTGGTCCCCAAGAAGCAACATCTTCGCTAACCGATTCTTAAGGAGGCGATGAATCTCCTCTCACAATTCATCCCGTAGTACTAAGATGTATCAGACCTACGCCAGAGGTTCCGTGGACTAGGATGAAGAGAGAAATTGCTCAATTTATTGCTAATCGTGACGCTTGTCGTCATAAGCAAGGCAGAGCATCAAAGGCCTGCCGCACCCTTCAGCCCTTAGCTATTCCCCGAGTGGAAATGGGATAAAGTTGGTATGGATTTCATCACCGCTTTCCCAGACCAAGAAAGGGAATAATGCTATCTTCGTAGTCGCTGATCGCCTTCCAAAGTGGCTCACTTCCTTCCTGCTCGAGAGAGTCACGCTAGTCAGCTCGCTGACTTATACATTTCTAATAGTGTCACCCATGGTGTTCCACTAGAGATCAATTCAGACCGTGGTAGTCTTTTCACTTCTCATTTCGGGAGAGTTTCCAAACCGCCATGGGAACCCATCTTTCTTTCAAGACCGCTTCCACCCTCACCAAGTGGTCGTGGAAAGGGTCAACCAAATTCTCAAGACATGCTTAGAGCTTATGCTATCTCATTCGGTATGGATTGGGAGAAATGTCTTCCTTTCGCCGAGTTTG
>JAHIAM010002324.1:0-20511 GCA_021605205.1 Aegilops longissima | reverse complement strand
GGGCGGAACAAAGTTGGTATCGAGCCTCGACCACCCTAGGAGCCCCTTGATTGATCGGTAGTTTGGTCGTTGTTGAGTCTAGAAGAAAACTGTTTTCGAGTCTAGTTATATCGAGTAGGAATTCTTTTTACTCCTCGCCCCTTCGTCGCTTCTCGTAAGGAATCTTGACGTAGGTGTTTTGAATTACTCCTCTTCCCTTCAAATTTTTCTTTAGGATCACGTGGTTAGGTTTCGTGAGTTGTCCATCCTCTTTGTCCGCGATTCTCGCTGTTGATTCGAACCTCTTTGTCTTTGCGAGATCAATCTTCAGCTCTTTTTCGATCGATGTTATTTCTCGTCCAAAGTTGTCCTTGTTTTTCCCACCCACCCACCCCTTTTCTTCTCGGAACCGAGTCCGTGATCGAGTATCCTTCCTACTGCATGAAGTCTTTGCTTTCTCCTCAATGATTTCAACCGGTGTTTTCTTCAAGATATTCGCGGTTTCCCTTCCAAGTTACCTTTGTTTTCCCGCCTCCCACCCTTTTTCTTCCGGAGTCGACTCTCTCGACCATCTATTTCATTCGTATGGAGCCTCTTTAGTCTTCCTCAATTATTTCAACCGTGAATTCTCGCTCTCGCTTCGCATTCTTCATCTCCTTTTCTTTTCCGCGGTCTCAATTCAAGTTTTTCGGTTAATCATATTCTTTTCCTTCGAATGTTTCTTTGCTCGCTCGCTTCTCGCCAGCTTTATCATTCCGGAGTTTCAAGACATCTCAGAGATTCGTCATGTTCCAATTAATTCGAGGTTGTCACCTCATTCAAATATTTCAACTGTTCCGTGCATCATCTATCTGTTCAACATCCCTTTCCAACGGTGCTTTCCTTTAGTGGGCCCTAACCCACGTGTCTTTTCCTGTGATCTTACCGACTCTTCTAATTTCCCGAGGTATGCTCAATTCTTTTCGAGTTTGACGAAGTATGAATTTCATCACCGATGCCATCTCCAAGATCGATTTCAAATCATTTTCATTGTTGGTTCAACCTCTCTGTTTTCTTCTTCCGGAGTTCCTCAGTAATTTTGATGGTGTTTCGTCGTCATTCTCAATTTGAAGACCGAGTAGAGTTCCTCTTAAATCTTGTCCGTTCTCCGAGATTCATGGTCCTAGCCTCGATGTTATCCTATCTACTTGTTTCCAGCTGTGCAATTCTTTTCATCCATCCGAGTATTTCAGAGTTGTTTTTCTGTCGATCATCCGGAGGCCTCCATTTAAGAAGATTTCCTCGTCCCAAGTTTTCAAAGTCGTTCTCCAATCATTCTATATCCGTGTCCCCTTCGCTCGTCTCAATATTCTTCCGTGCTTCGCTCAAGCATTCAATCAGTTCGCGATCTCTTCGATCTCTTTTCTAAATTCCTCAAGTATCTTCGTGCTTTTCTATTTCTTCCCGTGATTCAATCTCTCTTTCGCACCATTTTCGAATTCTTACGTGGTTCGCTCAAGATACTTTCCTTGATTATCATTTTAATTCGCTCATTCTTTCCAATCCTACCGTGGTTCATGAAGACTTTCTCAAGTTCTGTGCTATCCCTTCTCAATCCTTTTTTTTAAGAAGAATAAGTAGTATGCCAGATCCATTGCTGGTCATCAATTTAATTTGATGAAGGATAAGCATACAATAAATCTTATTCTTATTTCATCCAAGCTGATTAATCCCTTCCTTCGGAGTTTGTTCTTGATGAATAAATTCTAGTTCCAAGTGTCTTTTCATCTTTTCTTTTCCGGAGTTCAAATTTTCTGCCATTTCGTCGGATCCTCCATCTAAATCATCGCAATGCTCATCTTATTCTTTCGTCCTTCATCCTATCTCATCAACCTTTATTACCGGAGTTCTTCATGGTGGATCTTCATGATTTAATTCTTTCTTCAAGAGTTCATCAAGATTTTGTTGGTGGAGCTCAAATATCTTTCCTTCTTGCTTCAAGCGCAATTAATTCTCCGTATTCTTGAAGTGGAGTTTGCATTTCTTCGCTCCTCTCAGCTATTCAATCTTTTCCGCTTGTGGTTGGCTATCACCTCATAATTTTGAGATGTTTATCATAAGCCAACAACAATTTATTCTTTCGTTGTTGACTTTCTCAACAACTCAGTTCAAACCTCCTTCTAAGTTCTTTTCATTCAATTCATTCAATTCTTTCCGGAGGTTTTGTGTCATGTCTTCATCAAGTATCTTTCCATCCTCTCAAGTTCAGTTCTATTCTTCCATGTTTAGCCGGAGTGCTGCTAAATCGTTTACCTTATCCGCTTTTCTCATTCTAACCATCCGGTTAGAACGAGTCGTTTATAGTCTATCCGATTCCGTGAGCTGATTCTGTCATTCTCCGCTTCTCTCTTCTTCTCGAGTGCTCTCGATTCTTTGCTTCTTCTCTTGAGTTCTTGTTTCACCTCATCCTTTTCCCTTCCGTTCGGTCCTAAGATCTCGGACGAGATCTCTTGTTAGTGGAGGAGTTTGTAACGCCTGGATTCGAGCGCGCCTGTGTCTTCCAGTTATTCGTCGTTGTTGCCATGTCATGTGCTTATGGTTCTCTTTGCCATGTCATCATCTGCATTTTTTATCATGTCATCATGTGCATCTTTTGCATACGTGTTCGCCTCATGCATCCAGCATTTTCCGTTGTCCGCTGAATCCGCACTCCTATGTCTCCCGGCCCTTTTACCTCTTTTTCATGTGGGTGTTAAACGGTCTGAATGGACCGAGGTTTGTCAAGCGGCCTTGGTATAGCACCGTAGACCGCCTGTCAAGTTTCGTGCCATTTGGAGGTCGTTTATACTCCAACGGTTAACCGGTAACCGAAAAGCCTCCTTCTCCTTGCAGCCCAACACCCTTTCTAAGTTGGCCCAAAACCAGCAACTCCCTCCATGTTCCTGTCGTCGATCACGATCGCGGGCAAAACCGCACCTCATTTGGATCTCCTAGCCCTCTACCTATAAATTAGTCCCCTTCAAATTGGGATGAATTCGCAGACCTAACCCTAGCCCTTTCCTCAAGGCCACGGGACGTTCCCTCCGGACACGCCCAGCCAGCCACCACTCCGACGAATGGAGTCGGCCACGCCGGCCGCCTCCCTCCTCCACTCACGCCCGCCACCTCGGGCCTCTTCTCCTCCCCAACGCCAAGTTCCGGCCCATCGCGGCCCGCCTGGCCCGAAGCCTGCCGCACAAGGCCATTCAGGTTCTTTGCCTGGTTTCCAGGCCTGTCAGGCCGCCGCTTTCTGGCGATTTCTGCGCAGGCACACAAGAACGTCTCGCCATGGGCTCAGCTGGCGCCCTTCGTCACTTTGGCCGCTTTCAGCAGGTCGGGAGGGGCCACCCGGCCGCCGCTGCCTCCGAGGCCGGCCTCCGGCAGCTCGCCTGCCTTCCGCTTCCTCTCACTCCGCCACGCCCCTTCTCCGGTGAAGATCCGCGGATCCGCCGGTTTCGATATCCGTAAGGGTATTTTCCTCTTTTTCTACTAAGTTTTTATATCTGATATTTTTTGTTGCATTTTCATCGCATCATAACTCTGTCATCAAGGTCTGGCTTTATGTGTGTAATATGTCAAAATGTTCGCTCAAGAGTAGATCATTTCATCTCATTGCATCATTTTCATTTGAGCTCATCTTGATGCCCGAAATGCTTTAGAAGAGTGCTATGTGATGTTAGTTTCTGATTTTTATCGAACATGCACTTTTGTCATTTTTGCCATGATTGATGTGTGCATCCTATGGACTTGAGTCCCACATGTGTTTTGTAATATGCCATGCCATCTTTCCAGTGGTGTATGCTATGTATTTTTGTGATCTATGTGGTGACTAGCACAAGCATGCAAACTAGGTGTCTTGATGTTGCTGATTTCAGCCCTGTTTTGCTGATATTTTGATGCCATGTTAACTTGATGCTACCGAGAGATCCATGCATATTTTGAGATACTTCAGTAAGGATGTTTTGTAAATATGTCTTGCTCTATCCATCCATGCCCTTGTTTGCAATTATGGAGTGCCATAGCTTGAGTCAATCGAGCTCTACTTTTGCTATAAAATGTTTCCTGGCAGATTGTTTACATGTTATTCAATTTTGCCAAGGTTGTTGTAGTTGATCCTGTATGCTATGATGTTGTTCTTGCCATGTATGTCTTCTATGCCATGTCTTCTTGATGTATGTATGCCTTAGTTTATCATATATTGCTCTGTGGTGAGTGCATTGAGCTCAAACATGCCTACTTATTATCAGTTGTTCATGCCATGTGTTGAATCTGTAATATAAACTTTCCATATGTTTACATGGGTGCCATCATATTTTCTGATCCTTTTGGCTTATGGTCAGTAAAGGACTTTTGTTCTATGCTTTAGTAGATTCATGCCATGCCTTTGTTTGCCATGATAAGTTCCTGTAACATGTTGTTTGATAGCTCTAAACATTGCAACCTGATGTTATTTCTCGCAAAGTCCTGAAACTGTTATTATTTGCAATCTTGCCATGTGTTTTGAGCATGTTCTAGTGATTTCTGGAGATAGCTCAGTGTTCATGTTTTGTAATGCTTTACCTGTACATCATGCCCATGCCTTTTGTTATTATGTTGAGGTGCTGTAGCATGTTGTTTTGATGCTTGCAATATGCCTAGTTGCTGTTTTGGACAGATTGTTGCTATAACTTGTATAGGGTGTATGTGTTGAACCGCTGTCTGCTTTGAGTGTGCTCTATATGAAACTTGCTTGATTTTGCATGTAGTTTCATATTATCATGTTGCATCCTTGTTTTGAGGTGTTTGCTTGATGTTTGTATGCATTTTGCATCAATGCCATGTTTATCTTGTTTTGCTCATATCTTCTAGGCCGAGTCTTCAATCTAATGAACTTTATATGTAACTTGACTAGAATTTCGTAGATCATCGTGGTGCATCTTAACTTGCTGTTTAACAACTTGAACATAAGGTTTATTCAGATCTGGACCAATTTCGAAATTTGCATATGAGGACTTACTGAATTGTTATATGTTGTTCCCGCCTCATTTAAACTTGCTTGATGTGTTGTTCTTGTTTGCATCATCTCTGCCATGAGTAGCTTCATGTAGCTTTGTCATGCATCATGCTTGTTGTGCATCATGTCTTGTTCATGTGTGGTGTGTTTACTATGTTGTGTGCTTCTTCTTGTTAGTTCCTGCTTGCTATGATCGTGAGGATTCGCTCATCACGCTTGGTTGCTTCTTGGTTCTTCATCCGCTCATCTTCTTCATGGACTCGTTCTTCTTCCTTGCGGGATTTCAGGCAAGATGACCGCTACCCTGGATCTCACTACTATCATTGCTATGCTAGTTGCTTCGTTCTATCGCTATGCTGCGCTACCTATTACCTGCTTGATCAAGCCATCCCAAATTGCCATGGAACCTCTAACCTTTTTGCACCCTTCCTAGCAAACCGTTGTTTGGCTATGTTACCGCTTTGCTCAGCCCTCTTATAGCGTTGTTAGTTGCAGGTGAAGATGAAGTTTGTTCCTTGTTGAACATGGAGATGTTGTTCCTTGTTGGAACATGTTTACTTGTTGGGATATCACAATATATCTTATTTAATTAATGCATCTATATACTTGGTAAAGGGTGGAAGGCTCGGCCTTATGCCTGGTGTTTTGTTCCACTCTTGCCTAGTTTCCGCTATATCGGTATTATGTTCCCGGATTTTGCGCCCTAACGCGTCGGGTGATTTATGGGACCCTTGATGTTCGCTTTGAATAAGACTCTTCCAAAGAAGGCCCAACATTGGTTTTACCATTTGCCTCACTACTCACCTTTTTCCCTTGGGAGTATTAACCCAAGGGTCATCTTTATTTAGCCCCCGGCCAATGCTTGTCTAAGTGTTGGTCCAAACTAGAGCACTGTGCGGGCCACCTTGGCAACTTGGGTTACGCTTACTCTGACGCTTGCTCATCCGGTGTTCTCTGAGACCGAGATATGTGCAGCTCCTATCGGATTTGTCGGCACATCGGGCGGCTTTGCTGGTCTTGTTTTATTGCTGTGAAATGTCTTGTAGCCGGATTCCGAGACTGATCGGTCTTCCCGGGAGAAGGAATATCCTTCGTTGATCGCGAGAGCTTATCATGGGTTGTTGGGACACCCCGCAGGGTATAAACTTTCGAAAGCCGTGCCCATGTTATGTGGCGATGGAATTTGTTAATATCCGTTGTAGTAAACTTGAAGCAAATTCTTCTAAAATACACCAACTCGTAAGCGAATCGTGAGTGTCTCTTTTCGGGTTGATCGAGAGGAGAACACGGTTTCGGGTTATGTCCGACGAAGTAGGAGTTCGTGATCACTTCTTGATCATTACTAGTTGACGCATCGCCTTTGTTTCTCTCTCGCCTCTCATTTATGTATGTTAGCCACTCATATATGCTTAGTCGCTGCTGCAACCTCACCACTTTACCCTTCCTTTCCCATTAAGCTTTGCTAGTCTTGATACCCATGGTAATGGGATTGCTGAGTCCTCGTGGCTCACAGATTATTACACCACCAGCCAGTGTACAGGTTTATGATGATCATGACGCGAGAGCGATGTTTGCTTGTGTTGGAGTTCTTCTTCCGCTTCTTCTTCGATCAGGGATAGGTTCCAGTGTCGGCAGCCCGGGCTAAAGGTGGTGGATGTCGTTGAGTTTCTGTTTATGTTTCATCCAGAGTCGGATGTTGATCTTGTATATGATGTTGATGTATTCTTGTGGCATTTGTGCCTTATGTATGTATCCCCATCTATTATGTAATGTTGATGTAATGATATCCACCTTGCAAAAGCGCTTCAATATGCGGCTCATCCTCAGGGACCGTCGAGTTCCTTTTGGATAGGGTCGCATATTGGGCGTGACACACACACACCCACGTAGGTGGGGGACGTGCAGGAAGAGAAGAGGTGCACGCACGACGCACGTACTCCCGTCTCTTTCCCAACCACACCGGCGCGGGTACACGATGGAGCTCATTTCTGTACGAAAAAGGCAGCCCACGTGGTACTTTGGCACGTGTACTGGTTGTCCACTTGGTGGAGGGAGGATCGCCTACCACGGGTGAACAAACAAATTCACTTGACGCGTTATGTTAAATTAAAAAGAGGCAAACCATGGGGCCTACCTTAGAGGCAAGGCTCTATACTGGAGTACTTTTGATGTGTCCCTCAACTCAGAACGAGGAGAAGCTTAGTACACGTCTCCGCCCACGGGCGCGGTGGCTCGCAGGATGAGGTGAAGCTTTACTACGCCTTCACGCCGCCTCACCCACGCTGTGGCTTGCATCCGAGGAGAAAATTTACTACTCCTCCGCTTACTCGTCCCTACTACGATTTGGTTAGTACTCCTCCATTTACTTATACAAGGCCACTATAAAAAAATTGCATCTATACAAGGCCACAAATAGTAATCGAGACAAAAGTTACTACTCCTCCTTTCCAGCTATGGCTCAATTTCAAAATCTCTCCAACCAAGGTAGACAAGTGAGTGGTCGAATTAATTTCATAGTTTGCACAAGTAATAGTACGCCTGCTTTTTCTCAAGAAGTTATGTTTACCGAGGCATTAATTAGAACGGATGCATGAATGACCACTAAATTTCCATGAACTTGTACATGCATTGGTTAGTTTCCTCTTAACACGCTTGCTGTCGGTGATCTAACGCACCTCAAATCCAACATGTAATGGTACTACTACTAGTATAGTAGAATTGAGACTTATCAAACAGAAAACGAATGTTTTTAGATGAGCCTTATAAACCCTAGTGGGTACGCATCTGAAAAACAGAATTTTCCAAAACTAAGTCGCTCCCTTTCATGAATTCTGTAGTATACTCCCCGACGCCCCTTTCATGAATTATGTACTTCCGTCACGACATGTGGGACATATAGCAACCGGTCGACGTGTCAAGCACCAAATAACAGTGCAAAATAGCAGGGGACGACCCCACTCGTACTCAGCCCAGAGTAGTAATGAGCAATGAGACGCCAAATCACAATGCAGACTTTCCCGATGGACGAAGCAACCATTATTTCACACTTCGTTCGCCATCATCTCAAACCACGATTAGTATTGCTTCGCTTCAAGAGGGACACGCGATCGCTTGGGTACATCATGACACGGGACCGCATGATGCACCATGCTCCCCCACCGATCGCTCGTAAAATAACCTCATTTTTACTATATCTCGTATCGTTTACTACATGGCATGCACGCTGCTCTAGGTTGAGAATTTAACTAGCTATATATGTGATGAACAGTACTCTAGCCTTTAAAAATGTATACTTTTGTACAGTAGTACTATCGATGGATTGCGCCATGGAGCAAAAATTGAAATTAAAAAAGGTGGTACATATAGAGAGCGCTGTCGCCAAATTATGCATATAGTACTATTAAAAAGCTAGTATGCTTAATTGGGGTGCTAAATTCTATTAAAGAAATACTAGTAGTATGTACATACTCAAGAGTTAAAGTAACGAGAAGAAACATAACATAGTTCGTGGGGCTCAGAACACACCCTCAAATTAAACTAAGCACACCTGAAATTAAACTATGCAACTAATCCGTAGACACTGCATTAGAAGTTTAGAACCACCATGAGTAACGACATCGCCACCTTACTCGAGTCCTCGCTCCACGCCCTCGACTTCGCCCTTGTCCCTATTCCTCTTGGCCGATACTTTTTGCTTGAACCGCACACTTGGTTGTTGCTCTTCATCCAACCCTTGTAGATATTGAACAAAGGTAGCCATCCATTGCAGGTAGTGGATGTGGTCTATATCTAGTAAATTCCGCTGCCATGCATGACGATGAAACGGTATGGAGGTTTCTCCAGTTTACCATACGAAGGATGAACCATGGCTCTGCCAGGTCAGCATTGAAGGTCACGAGAGGGCACCACCGATTCTTCCGGAGGTCAAGGGTTGCCTACACGAGGCCTATCCGACCCAGGACTTATTTGTCGCTTGTAAAGTCTACAGAACGAATTTCACTGTTTTGTCCTTGAGGAAGTTCTAAAATCCTGGCACTCAACGCGGCATGGCATATGTGGTAGACCAAGCAAACGTTATGTACGCAAACCTGGATCACGGCGGCTTCTTCCTCTCTTCGCCTTAGATCCTTCTCTCGTCCCCAGACTGTGGTGTACTCAACATCTAGCCCAAAGGACCCACTCATCATCTGAGTTTTGAACATGCGTCCAAGCAAGAAAGGCATCCTCTCACCGTCGAAGAACGGTGTAGATGACGCCGAACTCATCGCAGGTGATGGTTCTAACCTTGTACTCACCGCCGATCGTGGAGATTTGGGACGCCATGGATTTGGGAGGAGGGTTAGGATTAGTGGAACGCCGTAATGTGAATGGACGGACAACTAGGAACAAACCGCCGTAGTATTGAAGGACGTAGGGGACGAGTAGGAGCGAACTGCAGATGTGAAGAGCAGGGTAGTGGCTTTCCATTCTCCCATGATACGGGCTTCCGAGAGCCCTTGATATGAGATCGACAGTTGCATGGCGTGATTCTAGACCTATGGGTGAATATCCTATCCTCGGAGGGTTATTCTGCAAATTTTCAGCAACTTAGCATGCACATCGCTTGATCTTAGATCCAAGGCTGCCGCAGTCCGTATCATGGTCGCTCCTAGCACGACGTGCATCGCTCGCTGGTCGCGCCTTGGAGATTTAACACGGCATGTTAGGCCATCCGATGTTGGCATGTCATAGATAGTCATCACTTAGTCACTCATACTACAACAAGGTTGGCTATAAGTGTTTTTTTACTCCTCTCTATCTCTTTCTTCAGACTAAGGAAGAAACGGTGCTAAGCGCTGTATTTATTGCATTTGCCAAGGAGTGACCTCTTCCAATGAAATGGTGTTGCTAAGTTTGTTCATTTAATTAGCTATAGACTCAAAATTGTCTTTTCACCTAGCTACACGCGCTTAGCACCGCTTTCTTCCTTGGGTCACCAAACTAGTCTCTCTTTCTGATTAACTTGCCACATCGACTTTATGCCTATGTGGCAAGCTTAAGCACCAGAGAGCAAGTAAAAGTAAGTACAACAAAGGCACTTTACATGGCATTTTTGCATATGTGGAGGAAAGAAAGGCAAGGAAAAGTGGAGAAGTGGCTCTCATGCAAGAGCCAGCCTCTACAACATGGTAGAGCATTGGAGAGGCACCTGTATGGAGGTGGTCAGAATCTAGGAGACTCACGCGGTCGAGCGCCACAGCTTAAAATGATAATGGCAAGTCAAATCACGGGCCCCACCTGTCCAGAAGAATCACAAATCACACAGCCCCACGCTTGCGCAGCCTACTCCCTCGCTCTCTCGCTCTGTCAAACCGACTAGGCGGAACTTCCCGCCGCCACTGCAAGCAGAAAAGCCCCGCCTCGACTTTTAAATACAACTACATCCTCTTAAGAATCCAATGATAAAGTTTTGTGACATAGTAACTCATATTTAGTTAGTCAAATGGATGACCTAGAACTACGTGGCCCTATAAACCGAGACGCCTAAAAATAAAAAAACCTAGAGCAGAGGGTAGTTCAAAGACGTATCTTTTTAGATCAATATAGTCGGATTCACCAAGGAGCAAAACCAAGTGGTAGGCTGCTCCTGCGTGTTGGCGTAAGCAACTCAAGCAGGCATCCCACACGAAATGGCTACACACTTAATCAGACCCTGGCTTTATATGTGGCTCATCCACCATCTTGTTCCATGTGCGATGCACCAAATTACAGTTCGAGCAGCGGTTGGAATTGAGGCACCTCGGTCGAAGCGCTAAGTAGAAAATGAGCGACGAGGGTCAAATCACAAAGCCCCACCTTTCCCGCATTAAGTCGGACGGACGGCAACCATCATTTCACTCTAAGGCAAGAGCATAAAGAAAAGGAAAACAATGATGCTGGCAGCTACCTAGGGCACCCTAGGTAGGGGTCTCCACTACGATCCTTTTTTAAAGTGCTCCACTACAAATCGGCTTCTCCTCGTCCTCTCAAGAAAACCGATGATGAGTGCAGCAGTAGGGTTTGTAGGAGTACTACGCGTGGCCATGTCAGAGTAAACGGGTTCGAGCCGACGCCTAAATATGTGTGGGACGCTGGTTTTACGGAAGGAGGCAACATTTTGGGTTCGGGACCAGTGAGATATAGCTAAAAAAATTGTGGACGAGGTTCAACAAAGGCAATGATGCATGGGCCCTGCATTTTGATATACCGTCATGGAAATTTTCTACTCTACTCAAAACTAGTAAGGTACACATGTATTGAACGCATGAGATTTCAAACCAAATTATGAATAAATACACACTATAGCATGTAAAGCTTTGAGTCATATATGCATGATGTAGATGTTCGCTTAGTTCTTATAGTTCATCTCATTCAAAATCAATAAGTTCTATAAAATGTTAAGATTCATGGGTTGTGATATTTTCCGTTAAATAGATGATCTAACTTTGCACTAACTTTGTAGAAAGTTAGTGCAAAGTTGGTCATCTATTTTGGAACGGAGGAGTAAATCATAAAGTAAAAACAAATAATGGCAATTCATTTAGAAAAAATAATCAATTATGATACGTAAGATTCTAGAACAAAGGAGAAGTGCTTGTGTTTTGAGGTTTGTGCATTATGCTTAAGTTCAACCATGGAGTCTTCTAAATTGAAACAGAAATTCCAAGCAAAATACATAATGTGTAGTACAAGACCATTCGCCTATGAGTACAACAAATGGTTTCTAGTGGTTGATGGCGAAGCGGTTTGTGATTCATCAGCTATGGGACTCCATTTCCCACAGGAATGGCTCACCAGTTAACTCCTATCTTCGAGGCTGCTATCACCATTGCTTAGGTTCCAGGGCCATCGCAATGCTCCTCTCAAGCAAGAAATCTGGCCAAGACAATAGCAGGACAAGCCAGGAGTACTTTTGAATGTACTGCAAACATTATGAACAAGTATAATACAACAAACAATAATCATACTCTAAAATATTCCATGCTCACAACGTCACCATAAAATAATATCCTCGATACATGCAAGCAAGTTATTTATATACTACAGAGTATGCAATAAGGGTAGTAATAAATGCACCGATCGGGTGTCCAGCACGCCGAAGGATAGTAAATAACGAGCATGCTCACAGTGCCCGAGCGACACCACATAAAGGGCTTATAATGTAAACAATAAACATGCCACAGTCACTACTAGGAAAAGGGCTATAGATGGATGGACACAAATTATGACCGTATATGTGGTGCGCCATTATTAATACTAATGGCGCACCATGTGTTGGTGCGCCATTAGAGCGAGATAATGGCGCACCACATCCGACGGTGCGCCATTAGTAAAACAAATTAATTTTTCAACACTACTAATGGCGCACGTGAGGGTGCGCATTACTAATGGCGCACCATCCCACGGTGCGCCATTAGTAATTTGCCCAAACATTCCTCAATGCACCCCCTCCCCCGTGGACCGCCTTTTCAGTTTAGAAAAAATAAAATAAAATGATAAAAATGTCAAAAAATAAAAGAAAATTAGATTCCCATGTGATATGTGGTCTAGTTGTTAGCAAAATTTACAGACATGAATTTTCGACTTTTTTTGCAAAATCTCTCGAGAATTTGTAAAAATGGGCATAACTTTTGCATATGAACTCGGATGAAAAAAATTATATGAAAAATCATCTACTCGAAAAGTTACATCCGAATTTAACTGGGGAACCCTCTAAACATTTTCAAAATCCTCAAAACCTAACATAAAAAAGATATGGGGCTTTTAAGATCCGGAGAGGCAAAAATTCAAACTTACTAATGATGCACCTGCCCATGGTGCGCCATTAGTATCTTCCCGCTTCAAATTTCAAAATAAATCAAAAAAAAGATTAATGGCGACCTGCCCATGGTGCGCCATTAGTATCTTCCCGCCTTCAAAATTCAAAATAAATCAAAATTAAAAAGATTAATGGCGACCTGCCCTTGGTGCGCCATTAGTATCTTCCCGCTTCAAAATTCAAAAATAAATAGTAATGGCGCATCTGCCCACTGCGCCATTACTATGTCATATATGGTGGCGGTCCTCTCCTCCTTACCTCTTCATTCTGTTGGGGAACGAGTAATTTCAAAACTTTTCCACGCACACGCAAGATCATGGTGATGCATAGCAACGAGGGAGAGTGTGTCCACATACCGTAGACCGAAAGCGAAGCGCTATGACAACGCTGTTGATGTAGTCGACGCCTTCACGATCCGACCGATCCAAGTACCGAACGTGACGGCACCTCCGTGTTCGCACACGCTCAGCTCGATGACGATCCCGGACCCGATCCAGCAAAGGTGTCGGGATGAGTTCCACAGACGACGACGCGGACGATGATGATGCTTTATCGGCGCAGGCTTCCTAAACTCCGCGACGATATGACCGAGGTGGAATATGGTGGAGGGGGCACCGACACGGCTAAGGAACGATCCAGAGATCAACTTGTGTGTCATGGGGTGCCCCTGCCCCAGATATAAAGGAGCAGGGGAGGGGCGGCGCCTAGGAGGGGCGCGCAAGGGGAGTCCTACTCCACCGGAGTAGGACTCCTCCTGCTTGTTGGAGTAGGAGAAGGGAAAGAGGGGAGATGGAGAAGGAAAGGGGCTGCCTTGTCCACCTCGGACCAGAGGGGGGCGAGGCCTCCTTCCTTTGGCCTCTCTTCTATTCCTGTATGGCCCAATAAGGCCCATATACTCCCGCGAATTCGAACTCGCATCTCAAAAATACCCAATCACTCGAACCTTTCCGAACTCCAATATAGTCGTCCAATATATCGATCTTTACGCCTCGACCATTTCGAGACTCTCGTCATGTCCCCGATCTCATCCGGGACTCAACTCCTTCGATACATCAAAACTCATAAACTCATAATATAATCACATCGAAACCTTGTTGCATGGACCCTACGGGTTCGAGAACTATGTAGACATGACCTAGAACTATTCTTGGTCAATAACCAATAGCGGAACCTGATGTTCATATTGGCTCCTACATATTTTACGAAGATCTTTATCGGTCAAACCGCATAACAACATACGTTGTTCCTTTGTCATCGGTAGTTACTTGCCCGAGATTCGATCGTCGGTATCCAATACCTAGTTCAATCTCGCTACGCAAGTCTCTTTACTCGTCTCCGAATACATCATTTCATAACTAACTCATTAGTTACAATGCTTGCAAGGCTTAGGTGATGAGTATTACCGAGAAGGCCCAGATACCTCTCCGCAATCGGAGTGACAAAACCTAATCTCAATTATGCCAACTCAACATATACTTTTGGAGACACCTGTAGAGCACCTTTATAATCACCAATACGCTAGACGCTTGGTAGCACACAAAGTGTTCCTCCAAACGGGAGTTGCATAATCTCATAGTTATAGGAACATGTATAAGTCATGAAGAAAGCAAAGAACATACTATACGATCGGTGCTAAGCTAACGGAATGGGTCAAGTCAATCAGATCATTCACCTAATGATGTGATCCCATTAATCAAATAACAACTCTTTGTCCATGGTTAGGAAACATAACCATCTTTGATTAACGAGCTAGTCAAGTAGAGGCATACTAGTGACTCTCTGCTTGTCTATGTATTCACACATGTATTATGTTTCCAGTTAATACAATTCTAGCATGAATAATAAACATTTATCATGATATAACGAAATAAATAATAACTTTATTATTGCCTCTAGGGCATATTTCCTTCAGTCTCCCACTTGCACTAGAGTCAATAATCTAGATCACATCGCCATGTGATTTAACATCAATAGTTCACATCACCATGTGATTAACACCCATTGTTCACATCGTCATGTGACCAACACCCAAAGGGTTTACTAGAGTCAATAATCTAGTTCACATCGCTATGTGATTAACACCCAAGGAGTACTAAGGTGTGATCATGTTTTGTTTGTGAGAGAAGTTTAGTCAACGGGTCTGCCACATTCAGATCCGTATGTATTTTGTAAATCTCTATGTCAACAATGCTTTGCATGGAGCTACTATAGCTAATTGCTCCCACTTTCAATATGTATCTAGACTGAGACTTAGAGTCATCTAGATCAGTGCCAAAACTTGTATCGACGTAACCCTTTATGACTTAACTTTTGTCACGTCCAAAATCGAGAAAATATCCTTATTCCACTAAGGATAATTTTGACTCTGTCAAGGATCTACTCCTAGATCACTATTGTACTCCCTGCCAAACTCAGTGTAGGGTATAGAATAGATCTGGTACACAACATGGCATACTTTATAGAACCTATGGCCAAGGCATGGAATGACTTTCATTCTCTTTCTATCTTCTCGCCGTGGTCGGGTTTTGAGTCTTACTCAATTTCACACCTTGTAACACGTGCAAGAACTCTTTCTTTGATGCTCCATTTTGAACTACTTCAAAATCTTGTCAAGGTATGTACTCATTGAAAAACTTATCAAGCCGCCTTGATCTATCTCTATAGATCTTGATGCTCAATATGTAAGCAGCTTCACCGAGGTCTTTCTTTGAAAAATCCTTTCAAACACTCCTTTATGCTTTGCGTATAATTCTACATTATTTCCATCAACAATATGTCATTCACATACTTATCAGAAATGTTGTAGTGCTCCCACTCACTTTCTTGTAAATATAGGCTTCACCGCAAGTCTCAGATAAAACTATATGCTATGATCAACTTATCAAAGCGCAGTATTCCAACTCGAGATGCTTGCACCAATCCATAGATGGATCATTGGAGCTTGCATATTTTGTTAGCACCTTTAGGATTGACAAAACCTTCTGTTGCATCATATACAACTCTTCTTCAAATCCATTAAGGAATGTAGTTTTGTTTATCCATTTGCCGATTTCATAAAATGCGGCAATTGCTAACATGATTTGGACAGACTTAAGCATCGCCACGAGTGAGAAAATTTCATCGTAGTCAACACCTTGAACTTTGTCAAGAACCTTTTCGACAAGTCTAGCTTTGTAGATAGTAACACTACTATCAATGTTCGCTTCCTCTTGAAGATCCATTTATTTTCTATGGTTTGCCGATCATCGAGCAAATCCATCAAAGTCCATACTTTGTTCTCATACATGGATCATATCTCAGATTTCATGGCCTCAAACCATTTTATGGAATCTGGGCTCATCATCGCCTCATAGTTCATAGGTTCGCATGGTCAAGTAACATGACCTCCGAATGGGATTACCGTATCACTCGTGCGGATCTCACTCGTTGACCTCACGAGGTTCGGTAGTAACTTGATCCAAGTTACATGATCATCATCATTAGCTTCCTCACTAATTGGTGTAGTAGTCACAGAACAGATTTCGTGATGAACTACTTTCCAATAAGGGAGAAGGTACAATTACTTTATCAAGTTCTACTTTCCTCCCACTCACTTCTTTCGAGAGAAGCTCCTTCTCGAAAGGATCCATTCTCAGAACAATGTCTTGTCTTCGGATCTGTGATAGAAGGTGTACCCAACAGCTTTGGGTATCCTATGAGGACGATTTTTCGACGGTTTGAGCTTATCGGATGAAACTTTTCACATAAGCATCACAACCCAAATTTTAAGAAACGACACTTTGGTTTCTTGCTAAACCATAGTTCATACGGTCGCCTTAACGGATTTATATGGTGCCCTTTTTAACGTGAATGCAGCTTCTCTAATGCATAACCCTAAAACGATGTGGTAAATCGGTAAGAGACATCATAGATCGCACCATATATCTAATAAAGATTGTTATGACGCTCGGAACACCATGCTACGTGGTGTTCCGGTATTGGAGTTGCTAAACTATTCCGCATTGTTTCAAATGTAGACCAAACTCAGAACTCAAATATTATCCTCCATGATCGATCGGAAATTTTATTTCTTGTTACGATGATTTTCAACTTCACTCAAATTTTTTGAACTTTTCAAACGTTCAGACTTATGTTTCATTAAGTAAATATACCCATATCTCGCTCAAATCATCTGTGAAGGTCGAATATAATGATATTTGTGAGCCTCAACACTCATCGGATCGCATACATCGATGTATTATTTCCAATAAGTCGTTGCTCGCTCTATTGTTCCGAGAACGGAGTCTTTAGTCATCTTGCCCATAAGGCATGGTTCGCAAGCATCAAGTGATTCATAATCAAGTGATTCCAAAATCCCATCAAGATGGAGTTTTTCATGCGCTTTACACCAATATGACCTAAACGCAAGGCACAAATAAGTTGCACTATCATTATTAACTTTGCATATTTTGGTTTCAATATTATGAATATGTGTATCACTACGATCGAGATCCAACGAACCATTTTCATTGGGTGTAACCATATAAGGTTTTATTCATGTAAAAAAACAATTTATTCTCTTACTTAAATGAATAATCAGATCATAAACATGATTAAATCATATTCATGCTCAACGCAAACGCCAAATAACATTTATTTAGGTTTAACACTAATCTCGAAAGTATAGGGAGTAATGATGATCATATTAATCTTGGAACTACTTCCAACACTCATCGCCACTTCCCTTCTACTAGTCTCGCTTATTCTGAACTCATGTTTCGAAGTTACTAATCTTAGCAACCTAACAAGTATCAAATACTGGGCTACTATAAACACTAGTAAGGCACACATCAAACACATGTATATCAAATATACCCTTGTTCACTTTGCCATCCTTCTTACTCACCAAATATTCGGTTTTCCGCTCCAAAGGACCATTTTTGCAATGTAAGCACTCAATTTCAGGCTTTGGTCCAGCTTTGGTCTTTTCACGGAGTGACAACTTGCTTGTCATTCCGCTTGAAGTTTCTTTCTTTCCTTTGCCTTTTTGAAACTATTGGCCTTGTCAATCATCAACACTTGATGCTCTTTCTTGATTTCTACCTTCGTGATTTCAACATCACGAAGAGCTCGAGAATCTTTTTCGCCATCCCTTGCATATTATAGTTCATCACGAAGTTCTACTAACTTAGTGATGGTGACTAGAGAATTCTGTCAATCACTATCTTATCCGAAGATTAACTCCCACTTGATTCAAGCATTGAAGTACTCGTAACCTGAGCACATGCTCACTAGTTGAGCGATTCTCTCCATCTTTTAGCTATAGAACTTGTTGGAGACTTCATATCTCTCAACTCGGTATTTGCTTGAAATATTAACTTCAATTCCTGAACATCTTATATGGTCCATGACGCTCAAAACATCTTTGAAGTCCCGATTCTAGGCATACATGGTGCACTAAACTATCAAGTAGTCATCATATTGAGCTAGCCAAACGCTCATAACGCCCGATCCGCCCTGCAATAGGTCTCAACCTAGCGTGCATTAAGGACATAATTCTTCCGCAGCAATGAGGATAAACCTCGATCACGGATCCAATCCGCATCATTGCTACTAACATATTTCAACACAATTTTCTAGGAACATATCAAAATAAACATTAGAAAGCAACAACGCGAGCTATTGATCTACAACATAATTTGCAAAATACTACCAGGACTAAGTTCATGATAAATTTAAGTTCAATTAATCATATTACTTAAGAACTCCCACTTAGATGACATCTCTAGTCATCTAAGTGATCACGTGATCCAAATCAACTAAACCATAACCATCATCACGTGAGATGGAGTAGTTTTCAATGGTGAACATCACTATGTTGATCATATCTACTATATGATTCACGCCGACTTTCGGTCTCGTGTTCCGAGGCCATATCTCGATATGCTAGGCTCGCAAGTTTAACCTGAGTATTCTGTGCAAAACGGCTTTGCCGCTGTAGATGGACGAGAGCTTATCACACCCGATCATCACGTGGTGTCCGGGCAGCACGAACTTTGGCAACGTGTATACCGGAGAACACTTCTGATAATTTTTAGTGAGAGATCATCTTAAAATGCTACCCAATCAAAGCAAGATAAGATGTATAAAGGATAAACATCACATGCAATCAATATAAGTGATATGATATGGCCATCATCATCTTGTGCTTGTGATCTCCATCTCCTAAGAACCATCATGATCACCATCGCCACCGCACGACACCTTGATCTCCATCGAGCATCGTTGTCGCCTCGCCAACTATTGCTTCTACGACTATCGCTACCGCTTAGTGACAAAGTAAAGCAATTACATGGCCTTGCATATCATACAATAAAGCGACAACCATATGGCTCCTAGTTGCCGATAACTTGGTTACAAAACATGATCATCTCATACAATAAAATATAGCATCACGCCTTGACCATATCACATCACAACATGCCCTGCAAAAACAAGTTAGACGCCCTCACTTTGTTGTTGCAAGTTTTACGGCTGCTACGGGCTGAGTAAGAACCGCTTTACCTACGCATCAAAACCACAACGATAGTTTGTCAAGTTGGTGCTGTTTTAACCTTCGAAGGACCGGGCGAGCCACACTCGGTTCAACTAAAGTGAGAGAGACGACACCCGCCACCACCTTTAAGCAACGAAAGTGCTCGGCGGTGAAACCAGTCTCGTAAGCCGCACGTTGTCGGTCCGGCCGCTTCATCTCACAATACCGCTGAACCAAAGTATGACATGTGGTAAGCAGATGACTTATATCGCCACAACTCACTTGTGTTCTACTTGCATATGACATCAACGATAAAACCGGCTCGGATACCACCGCTGGGGAACGAGTAATTTCAAAATTTTCCACGCACACGCAAGATCATGGTGATGCATAGCAACGAGGGGAGAGTGTGTCCACGCACCTGAGACCGAAGCGGAAGCGTATGACAACGCGTTGATGTAGTCAGACGCCTTCACGATCCGACCGATCCAAGTACCGAACGACGGCACCTCCGGTTCTGCACACGCTCAGCTCGATGACGATCCCGACTCGATCCAGCAGGGTCGGGATGAGTTCCCAAGACGACGGCGGGGAGATGATGTTTACCGGGAGGGCTTCGCCAAACTCCGACGATATGACCGAGGTGGAATATGGTGGAGGGGGGCACCCGGCACGGCTAAGGAACATCCAGATCAACTTTGTGTCAGGGGGCCCCGCCCCGAATAAAGGAGCAAGGGGAGGCGGCCGCCCAGGAGGGGGCCCAAGGAGTCCTACCCCACCGGAGTAGGACCCTCCTTCCTTGTTGGGAGGAGAAGGGGAAAGAGGGGAGAGGAGAAGGAAGGGCGCCTTGTCCAATTCGACCGGGGGGGCCTCCTTCCTTTGGCCTCTCTTCTATTCCGTATGGCCCAATAAGGCCCATATACCCCGGCGAATTTCAATCTCCCAGACAAAAATCCCAATCACTAACCTTTCAACTCAATATAGTCATCCAATATATCGATCTTTACGCTCGAATTTCGAGACTCTCGTCATGTCCCCGATCTCATCCGGACTCCAAACTCCTTCGACATCAAAACTCATAAACTCATAATATAACTGCCATCGAAACCTTTTGGGACCTACGGGTTCGAGAACTTTAGACATGACCAGAACTATTCTTGGTCAATAACC
>JAHIAM010002323.1:0-38223 GCA_021605205.1 Aegilops longissima | reverse complement strand
ACAATCAACATAATCAGCATATGTAGAGATACTAAAATACACACGAACAGAGACGTGTTACCTTAACCTTGCCGCTGTTGTTGAACCATTGGATGTAGTAAGGATGTGGATGTGGTCTTGTGGTGAGAGAAAGCTTCTCCACCATATCCATGCTAGCCAAGTTGTTGCAGCTCCCTCCATCTATGATGACGCGAATAGAACGTTCCTTCACAACTCCCTTTGTATGGAACAAGTTATGCCTCTGATTTTGCTCAGCTTGTGTAACCTGCACACTCAAAACATGTTGAGCAACTAAACATTCATACCTGTCAGCATCTTCAGCAGCCATGTATTGCGTCTCATGATCGGAATCATCTCCACCGTGTTCTTCATGTGTAATAAGAGCCAAAGTCTCTTCATCATAGTCACTAGCAGACTCATACCCACCATCCTCAGTAGCAATCATCACACGCTGAGATTGGCATTCTCTCGCAAAATGTCCTCTTCCCTTACAACGACGACAGATAATATCACTTGTGTGCCCTGTTGACGCCATGGAAGAAGAAGAGCTCTGTGTAGGCCCAGCGGTGTGCTCTTGGCGGATAGTGGTGGTTGTGCCTGCTTTCTTGTATCACGGTTGGAGGTGGCAGCCGGCGGAGGTGCCGGTGTAGTAGAACGTGTGGAAGTAGATGATGCACGTGGTGTCCATGATGAAGGTCGACCTGCAGAAAAGTTAGTCCGCGCCAACGCCTGTCGATCCTGCACTTCACGTTCAGCTTTACAAGCAAGATGGAATAATCGAGTGATATTATTATAATCCTTGTAGTCTAGAATGGTCTCTCTCTATTTAATCCACCCAAAAAACGTGCAAGCATAGCTTCATTCTCCTCAACAATACCACATCTAATCAAGCCAGTTTGTAATTCCTGATAATATTCTTCTACCGAATTTTTTCCTTGTCTTAAGCGCTGCAATTTTTGAAGTAATTCACGCTGATAATATGGTGGAACCCAACGAGTACGCAGATAGCAGTTTTTCAAAGCAGCCCAAGTAGCTGGAACAGGATATAATCTACAATGTTCAGGACCACCAAACACATGCAAAGCTAGTGAAAGCACAAACAATGGCGCAGAACACGTCTCTCCTCGGGATATTGTAAACATGTAAATCGTTGTTCAGTTTCTAACTCCCAAGTAAGATATATATCAGGAACATATCTACCCTCAAATGGTGGAATATTCAATTTCAGCTTAGGGAGATGGTCATGATCTCGTACCTGAAGGGGAGCCCGAACATTGCCATTATTTGCATGTGGACGACCTGGTGGTTGTGGTGCTGGTGGTTGCACGTAGTTTTGATGTTGATCAACCTCATCCTCGTAATCTCTCACATAATCATCCTCCTCCACATCAGCAGCAGGAGCCACAGAAGTATCAACAGCAGCACCAACAGCTTGGCCAGGCTGAAGAGGGACACGGCTCGCTCGGCGAAGGGCTGCTTCGCGACGTGGAGGTAGTCGTTGTTGTTGTTGTAGAGGTGCGTCAGGTGCAGCCGGTGGTGGTGGTTGTAGACGCGCGAGCAATTCATTAAACCTGTTATCGAGTTTTGTTTCGAACGCCTTCTCAATGCCATCTATCTTCTCCATGGCCTCTTCAAATCTTTTTAGCACATCGTCCACCTGCCCACTCATCATTTGTTGAAACTTATCATGTAGCGCTTTGTTTGTTATGTTCTCCTAGTCAGTCTCGTCGGCTTGTGATCCTGCCATGGTTAGCAGCAATAGAAACACACAAGAATATGATTGACGGACTACTAGGAAGTGGTGGTGGTGGTGTGGTGGACGATCACAAATCCGTCAAGCAAATCTCAAATTCTTACCAGTTCTTACCCAGCAGCGGTGGTGATCGGCAACCGATGTAGTCAAAACTCTCAAAGCTTGGATAGAGCGATTACCAGGGAGAGTCAAACGCACGATGTAGATGGATGTGGAGCTGGGAAGGCTTATAATATGGTAGCAAAAAGGATCAGCAATAATCAATTCAGAGATGCAAAGTTGAATAAACGCTCAACGACGGTACTATGCTGGTCCTAGGCTAGACCGTGCTAGAGACGCGAGCCTAGAACACTAACAAAATCACGGCGCTGCACGTAAACAAGGGAAAAGCACACTCTGGATTTTTTTTCGCTCTTTTTTTTTTGCGCTGCTCTTTTTTTTTTGCGAAAAATCACTATAATGGCGAGCGTCTCAAAACTCTTCCGAGGTCAAACTGACAGGATGGGCACGAAATTTTTTCGACCAAAAAAAAATTTTTTTTTTCGACTGCCCGGACCCAAAAACTGGAAACGGGTCAAAAAAAACTTTCTATAACGGCGACTGTCTCAATATGCTTATAAACACCTAAAAATAGGATAGCCAGAATTTTTTTTGACAATTGCGCTTTCGGAAAATTTTGGGCCTAAACGGAGGGTGGTTTCCAGACTCTTTTTTTTTTTGAAACCTACTCCGGCAAGGAAAACACAAATCGGAAACTAGATGGATCTCGAAAACAAACCGAATATGCAAGGAACTCGGATTGGTGGTGGATATATGGTGGTGGTATATGGCAGCGGTGGTGGTAGCGGTGGTAGTATATGGATATGGATCGGTGCGGTGGCGGCGTGACAACTTATGACCAAAACTCGAAACTCTAATAGACTAGACGCTAAGACCAGCAACTAGACACGACGATGCAACCGCAAATTCAACAAAGCAAAACCCTAAAAAGATTATGCAAAGGCTCAGATTGGTTCGGATATGATGAACTAACCCTTTTTTTTTTGTGGCTTTTTCGTGGACTTTAGGTATGCAGAACAGACTCGATCTAATCTCGAAAAAACGTAAAATCTCACCGAGCAACCTGAAAATCTGATACCACTTGATAGAGGCAAAGGTGTCCGTCTTTCGATGAGATGTTGGTTTTCGCTTTGGAGGAAGTCGACTTTGACGATCCGACTACTGAACGTCGAGGACGCTTGCGCCTTAGCAATCGCTAAACCAACACCGAGAGGTTATTGACCACGCCGAGCACGATCAACGACCACGAGGGTCTGTTTCCTGCGAGCAAACGAAGAACAAGCAAGAAACTGAGATTGCAATCTGGATATTGCGAATATAAGATGAAAGCTTTATTGATCAAGGTGGGGTTCTTTTTCCTGTGACGCCTTTGTCTAGTCGTTGAACACAAACGAAGTACGCGAAGTTGCAGCTATGGCGAACTTTTAATCTAAACAAAACCCAAGGTCTAAACGGTGCCCTAAGGGCTGTATATATGGAGGAAGAGGGGGGGAATTTCGTGGCCCTTGGTGGAGGGGTCCGAAATCAACCCTATCTCTTGTTTCCCCACACACACGGACTCTAAAAATAGCCTATACTTGTGTATTTCGAAATTACAAGGGCCTGGCCCACTAATAAGGTGACGCAGCACCTAGAATAGCCTCGGGACGACATTTATGAAGTAGCATCTTGTATATTTCATGATGAGGACATGATTACCTTGGATACGACCAAAAATATTGCATACATGTATATTTGTGAGGTGATTTCTAATGCAAACTATGCAATAATTTATTTATGTCATCCAGGACAAAAATACTTCACAAACTTTTGTGCCATGTCTAATTGCAGGTGTATGGGACATTTGTACAATCCACATATGAAGATAAGGGAGAAAGAGATGTTTACCTGCTGTTTAAAAAGTTCTCTCACGTCACTTTTGGCCCAAGAGAAGATAGAGTCCAAGTCTCTCACGTTCTTGACTCAGATTCGGACTGCACAGACATACCTGACTCAAAATGTCAATAACTTTTTCATATGGACTCCAAATTGGTTGATTCTTTTTTTGTTGGAAAATAGATTTCGTGCATTTTCCAACCCAATTGGATTCACCTTAAAATCCGTCTGGAGCGTTGAGTTATGGATGAAACAATCTGATGCTCCAGCAGAATCGGAGTCAAACTACAAGTCCAAAGGTGTTACGTCACCTCCACTTGGGCCCATTGGCCTTGTACGACGTAGGGTTAGTTTTAGGCTGCCTTGGGACGTCCTCCCACCTCCTTGGCCGCCACCCCTTGCTCCTATATAAGTAGATCCATCTAGTAGCTTTTTGCTTGGGATTTGTTTAGTTAAAAGTTAGCCATTGCAACTTCTTGTACTTCGTTTGTGTCCAACGACCAGACCAAGACCGCTTACGGATCCCCACGTTTATCAATACTTCATATATATTCGCAATATTCAGATTGCATTATCATATTCTTGCTTGTTCTTCGATTGCGTGCAGGAATAGACCTTCGTGGTCGGTGATCGTGCTTCGGCATCGTCAAGAACCTCGGAGAGATTGGTTTAGCGATTGCTAAGGCGCAACGTCGTGCACGTTTGTAGTCGGATCGTCAAACTCGTCTCCACCAAATCGATAGTTATCATCTAATCGAAAGATCGGGACACCCTCGCCTCTATCAAGTGGTATCAGTTTTCAGGTTGCTCGGTGAGAATTTCCAATTATCTCTAGATTAGATTTATTTTCTTACCTATTGTCCAAGAAAAAGCCACAAAAAAAAGTTAGATCTATTCATCCTTTGTCCAAGCCAGTCTGAGTCGTTGAGCGTTTATTCAACATTGCATCTATAAATTGATTATTGCTAAATTTTTTTGCTACCATATATAGCCAACCCAGCTCCACATATTTCTACACCGTGTATCGTCGTTCCCACAGCAATCGCTTTACACAATCTTCAGAGTTACTTGACACCGCTGGTTGCTGTCACCACCGCCGCATGGTAAGAACTTGTAAGATATTGATATTTGCTTTACTATGAGCACTTTACAACCACATCCTAGTAGTTCATAGGAACATTATTCTCGAATTTTGTTTCTTGTTTCTACTAATCATGACAGGTTCCGGAGATAGAAGTTCTTGGATGATGGACACATCTTCATCATCACGAGAGTTGGGACAACACACACAAGCATATGGTCAGGGTATGTCTTTACCATCATTTGAGGGTAGATTTAATCCTGCTATTTATCTAGCTTGGGAGCTTGAATTAGAAGAAGTTTTAGTCACCATGACTTTTCTCGAACTTGAGAGAGTACAAGCTACCACTAGAGCATTTACTGGTTTTGCTTCATTTGGTGGAGTGTACATTGTAAGAAAAACATTGATAACCAACCCACAACTTGGAAAGTTTTGAAAGCTGTAATGAGACAACAATTTTTCCTCCTTACTATCGTCATGAATTGCTTCAAATTTGAACAATTAAAACAAGGCAAGAATACTGTTCATGCTTACTACAAAGAGTTCAAATCTTATATGCATCATTGTGACATAGAAGAATCTGAGAATGATACAATGAATAGATTTTTGGTGGTTTGAACCATGATATCCGTGCAAGATTTCACTATATTCCTCGTTCCATTATTGGTATGTATGTTCGCGCTTGTACCTTTGAGAGACAGCTGAGGAGGATGCATTGGGTGACTACAACAACTACTATTCCAGTTCATGCTCACCATCGTCGCTTGGTTCCTCCACCGTTGCACATACTAGAGCAGCCCCACCCAGTTGTGAGCGACATCATCTCAAGTGTATGGTGCATTATCAAGGCCTGCACCTACATCAGCTACGTCTTTGCGACAAGGTAACAAAGAAGGTATTAATGATATAACTTCACATGAGAATGATGCATCCCTAGTTAACTTGAATGCATCATGTGTTGAGTTAACTGTGATTTGAGGACATCACCTATTTTAGAGAATCTTGATACTATCATGAATGCGTCATGTGATCAAACAACTGAAATACCAACAATTTTGAGTGCACCCATTGAATTAACTATTGATGCAAAAGAATCAATGTTTAATCATTTTGATATGACCTCTAATCTTGGTGATGATTCTGTGTCGAATGACTTATTGCATGTTTGCTTATTTAAGCATGTTGTAGCATGTAAACTTGATGCATGTAAGGTTTATTCACCAATGTTGGGATGGTTTAATGATGAACATTGTCAATCTTTTGAAATGAATAAGAGCTTCACTTATATGTGCAAACTGAGTTGTAATAATTTCATGCCTTCTACTTCTTGTGATAATGTTTTGGCTTTAGATTTTATGAACTATGCAAGTTACTCATCTATTCATGTGTCATATGTGCAAAAATCAAGGGAAGTAAAAATGGATGACATATACATATACAACATGTACACCTTGTCTCTTTTGTTAGCCATATTTCAGACTAAGCAACGCCGAGGACGGCTTTGTTTTCAAGAAGGGGAGGATGATGAGGACATGATTACCTTGGATACGACCAAAAATATTGCATACATGTATATTTGTGAGGTGATTTCTAATGAACTCTTGATAGAGGCAAAGGTGTCCCGTCTTTCGATGAGATGTGGTTTTCGCTTTGGAGGAAGTCGACTTTGACGATCCGACTACGAACGTGCGAGGAGGTCGCCGCGCCTTAGCAATCGCTAAACCAACTCCGAGAGGTTATTGACCACACCGAGCACGATCAACCTGACCACGAGGGTCTGCTTGCGAGCAAGCGAAGAACAAGCAAGAAACTGAGATTGCAATCTGGATATTGCGAATATAAGATGAAAGCTTTATTGATCAAGGTGGGGTTCTGTGGCGCCTTTGTCCGGTCGTTGAACACAAACGAAATGCACGAAGTTGCAGCTATGGCGAACTTTTAATCTAAACAAAACCCAAGGTCTAAACGGTGCCCTAAGGGCTGTATATATGGAGGAAGAGGGGGAATTTCGTGGCCCTTGGTGGAGGGGTCCAAATCAACCCTAACTCTTGTTTCCCCACACATACGGACTCTAAAACAGCCTATACTTAAGTATTTCGAAATTACATGGGCCTGGCCCAATAATAAGGTGACGCAGCACCTAGAATAGCCTATGGACGAATATTATGAAGTGGCATCTTGTATATTTCGTCCAAGGCCTCATGCACTCATTAGGGTGGCTTCAAAGTCCTGGAATCATCACTTGTAACTCCGTTCTTGTTCTCCTTATGCATGGCATTATCTCCATGCTTGTTCTTGCTCAATGTCCATCCTTCTCCAAGCTAGGGCCTTCATTTGTAAGCAAAACAAATGTATCCAATTTAGGCAGCATCATATTCTCATGAACATTCGAATCATTACCAAGAAACGAAAGTACCTGATAATTTAATTGGCGTGCGCGAGCTCTAGTAATTGGTCCAGTATATGTAGCAGTAGGGGCTGTGGGTGTAACAATGGTATTGATGTCCTCATCAAAACTATGCAATAATTTATTTATGTCATCCAGGACAAAAATACTTCACAAACTTTTGTGCCATGTCTAATTGCAGGTGTATGGGACATTTGTACAATCCACATATGAAGATAAGGGAGAAAGAGATGTTTACCTGCTGTTTAAAAAGTTCTCTCACGTCACTTTTGGCCCAAGAGAAGATAGAGTCCAAGTCTCTCACGTTCTGGACTCAGATTCGGACTGCACAGACATACCTGACTCAAAACGTCAATAACTTTTTCATACGGACTCCAAATTGGTTGATTCTTTTTTTGTTGGAAAATAGATTTCGTGCATTTTCCAACCCAATTGGATTCACCTTAAAATCCGTCCGGAGCGTTGAGTTATGGACGAAACAATCTGATGCTGCAGCAGAATCGGAGTCAAACTACAAGTCCAAAGGTGTTACGTCACCTCCACTTGGGCCCATTGGCCTTGTACGACGTAGGGTTAGTTTTAGGCTGCCTTGGGACGTCCTCCCACCTCCTTGGCCGCCACCCCTTGCTCCTATATAAGTAGATCCATCTAGTAGATTTTTGCTTGGGATTTGTTTAGTTAAAAGTTAGCCATTGCAACTTCTTGTACTTCGTTTGTGTCCAACGACCAGACCAAGACCGCTTACGGATCCCCACGTTTACCAATACTTCATATATATTCGCAATATTCAGATTGCATTATCATATTCTTGCTTGTTCTTCGATTGCGTGCAGGAATAGACCTTCGTGGTCAGGCTGATCGTGCTTCCGGCATCGTCAGTAACCTCAGGAGATTGGTTTAGCGATTGCTAAGGCGCAACGTCGTGCACGTTTGTAGTCGGATCGTCAAAGTCGTCTCCACCAAATCGATAGTTATCATCTCATCGAAAGATCGGGACACCCTCGCCTCTATCATTTCGTAGCATCATATTCTCATGAACATTAGAATCATTACCAAGAAACGAAAGTACCTGATAATTTAATTGGCGTGCGCGAGCTCTAGTAATTGGTCCAGTATATGTAGCAGTAGGGGCTGTGGGTGTAACAATGGTATTGATGTCCTCATCACCTCTACTTCTCATACATAAAGGTGAATCTTCTTCTTTACACGTGCTCACTTGACCCCTTCGAGGATGGTATACTACTTGACACTTCTCCCGTGTGCATGCATAGGTATAGTCGGAGCTTCACGGATGTCAAGGAGGAGTGCAAGCGCCAAGGAACGACTACACCATCCGCGAGGGAGGCATGGAAGCGAAGACAGAAGAAGAAGGTGCTGCGGTGTCTCTAGCTACAGACGACCGGAAGCCTCCGGACGTCCGACCCTCTAAATACCGGATGACCGACCAAGTCCGGACGTCCGACACCTCCTGAGCCACGGACGATCGAAGCCTCCAGACGACCGATGCTACGGCGGATGAACAGAATTCTGGATGTTCAAGACTTCCTGGACGTCCGGACCGTCCCGAGCTTCCGGACGTCCGACCCCTTCCGGACGTCCGACGCCTGTGTGCGCAGCCGCGGGCCTTTGGCCTTGTATCCCTCTCCTACTTACCCCTTCGTGGCTTAGACTATAAATAGACCACCTCCACCTCCTTTCTTAGGTTAGCAAATATGATAGCTCATTCTTAGGTGAGCTTTGCTCCTACCTCTACTCTTGAGAGAGAGAGAGAGAGACCACTACTCCATTGGAGGCCAAGACCTCCATCTAGGAGAAGATCCTGCGGGATATATCATCAAGACCCCCTCTTGGGCGGACCCCTTCAAGACCTCCTCATGGAGATGAACTTTACCTTGTATCTTTCCCTTTGTTGTTCATGTACCTTGTGATCTTGTGTGTTTGATTGTCTAGTGGATGTGTGATTGGACTTGTTCTTGAGTGTTTCCCCTTGTGATTTCTCCCCGTTCTTCCCTGTGTTCTTCGTGCTCTTCGAGGGATCCCACTCCAAACGTGAAAGATCGACCTACACCGGGTTAGCCCCGTATCACCACAAGTCTTCGGAGCGACAAAGTGATGCAAGCGCAAGTCGTCCACATCTACATGGCGACCACCATCATATCCGTGATCAACATCGTCATGAAGGGCAAGTCACCTCCAAGCATCATGTGCACGACGACGACGAACAACATCTCCTACGAGCTCAAGCACGACAACGACATCATCATCATGAAGAAGCTCCACAAGCGCAAGTGCACAAGTCCCAACAAGCCCTACTTCACGCCAAGTCCAAGCTTCAAGAGCACAAAAGAAGACCACGAGACAAGCACCACCACGAGAACGCGACGGCTACTACACCAACCACTTCGACATCTTCGCCAAGTGCTAACAAGGCATCTTCGCCTTTGGACGTACGGCATCTTCGCCTACTTCCCGTGAGTACGCCTACATCGACTTCAACAAGTCCAGGGCGACTACATACGAGCGAGGGCGACACTTCCATCTTCGGAAGCCCCTCAAGGAAGATGGCCGAGCATGGGACATTCCCTTCGGTCATGGAGACGAGCTATGCGGTGCCACATCATATGGGCCTCCAACAACAAGATGGTGACAAGAAGGTTGAGCATGGGACTATCCCTTCAACCAAGGCGACAATAGTAGTAGAGCATGGAGACATTTGCACCAACATCTCTCCGACACCCACGTATCACGAGATGCCCCAAGTGCCATGTGAGGAGAGCCACCACCACATAAGTGAGATGAGTGACTCCACAATATGTGACATTGAGAGCATTTCCTTTGAGAGGATGAGTGTGACCACCACTAGCCCCACACATGAGAGCATGCCACACATCCTATGTGAGGTTGAGCGCCATTTGAGTGACTCCACCAACCATATGAGTGAGAGCATCCTTGAGGGAGTGAGTGAGCCACAACACTTAGTGAGTGAGGTAGTTGACACGGCATGGGAGGCCATTATGATTTCTATCGACTTACCCTCTACTCCGAGTGTGTTTTCTTCTTTGGTGCTAGGTCTCCTACATGACGACATGCCTACCATTGATGGGTCCATACCTCCAATGGAGACGACGATGGCCATGATGGACGTTGATGCACCCCCCACATGGTTCCATCAAGATGAACATGACAACGAGACGATCTTCAACACCTCACCCTACAACACATGAGCGACCTTCCAATGGTAACATAGGTGATGGTGCTTCTCTTGTCCCACTAGTGGACTCTCTTGACATCGATTGCTCCCATGATGTTGACCCACCTATTGCCATGCTTCATGCTAGTGAAACTTCTTCATGTCATGACTTACCTATTTATGATGACTACAATGATGAGCATGTTGAGTTACCTAGTTGTGATGCTATGCTTCATAGGATATCATGTGAAAATTCTATTGGTCACATCATGTTTGACAATCAATTGAACTTGTCATTTGCTATGAGTGAGATCTCTCATATTACCTCATTTCAATCTCAACATAGTAACTATGCATGCCGCATTAAAATAAATCCCACTTGCACTTATGGCATAGATGACACGATGATGGTCATTGGCTTTTGTTTTTCTTGTGATGATATTGCCATGCTTTCTTTACATGATTTGCGCAATTCATCTATTATACCATGCCATGATCACATTTTTCCAAATATGCATTGTTTTGGATGTTGTCAATATTCTCCATGTGATGTTTCCATTAATGCTCATGAGGAGACCCCCATAGTTTCCTCATACATATTAGGAGATTTTGATACATTTCATACTTTGCATGATTCCCATGTACACCATATGCATTCCATGAATAACAATGCTATAGGTATTTCCCATGATGCATTACACAATTTGAGTCTCCATTATGCTATACATAACAACAAACCTATCATGATGGATGACATGTTTCTATATCACGCATCTCATTTATTTGAGCATTGGATATTTGGTGCTAACCAACACAAGCTCGTATGCATCATGATGGATGATGCGTACATCTACCACGCACACACAATTTTCCCTTTGTCTTTGTTTTGTGTAGGTACTCACGTATACTCGTCAACTTCTCAATCCATGAGTTGACGAAACGAGCTCTTGAGAGCAATGATGACTTGGGATCCCATGGACTACCCTTACCACCGTTCCCTTCGCGCAAGGACTACGTGCATCTCTTCTACTTGGCTCTCACACGGCTATGGGCCATTTACCACGTGTCACCTTATGCTCATTTCACCGTGTTCACTTTGCATGCTATGCTTGCTTCTATGCCTTTGCCATGCAATTGTGACCCTTGCTTGCATCTACCCATGTTTCATCATTATGCTACTTCTATGTGCATTTGCATGCTTGGTGGAGATCCTTCTTGCTATTGCCATGTTTATCATGTGCCCCATGCTATTGATGCTTGTTGTGTTGGGAGAGTCATGATGCCTCATTGCTATTTCCATATGGCCTCTCGCCAATACATTCATGCCATTTTACTCATATCTTGCTTTCATGCTTGTGCTATGACATGTGAATTATTCATGCCCACTATTTGCACCAATGACATGCTTGCCATGATTCCTTCTAGTATGTTGCATCTTCGCACTACTAGCTTGCTTGACTTGATCGCTATGATTGCTTGCTATGTTGCATCACCCATGTTCCACTATCACTTGCTTTCTTGGGTTGATGACATATATGTTCATGCCTCTCACATGATTTATCTTGATCATTGTCTCTTGTGTCCATTATTTGCCTCTTTCGTATCCAATTGTATTGAGTGCAACCATACTATGCTTATTGATCTTGGAGACTTTGACACCTTACTTGGGATGCATGCTTGTTTACTTGAGCCTATTGTATTTGGTTGTTCTCGCATCATATGCCTCCATACTATGAAATGCTACCTTGTACTTTCTTATGATGAGCATGATGCATACACTTGTTGGGTATCTCACCCCTCGAATGATAGGTCTTGCATTTGCGCTAACCTCATTTGTTTTGCCAAGTGTTTCTGATAGAGGCAAAGGTGTCCCGTCTTTCGATGAGATGTTGGTTTCCGCTTTGGAGGAAGTCGACTTTGTGATCCGACTCTGAGCGTGCGAGGGCGTCGCGCCTTAGCAATCGCTAAACCAACTCCGAGAGGTTATTGACCACGCGGGCCAGCGATCAACCTGACCACGAGGTGCATTTCCTGCGAGCAAGCGAAGAACAAGCAAGAAACTGAGATTGCAATCTGGATATTGCGAATATAAGATGAAAGCTTTATTGATCAAGGTGGGGTTACGTGGCGCCTTTATGCAGTCGTTGAACACAAGCGAAATGCAGCGAAGTTGTAGCTATGGCGAACTTTTAATCTAAACAAAACCCAAGGTCTAAGCGGTGCCCTAAAGGTCGTATATATGGAGGAAGAGAATTTCGTGGCCCTTGGTGGAGGGTCCGAAATCAACCCTATCTCTTGTTTCCCCACACATACGGACTCTAAAAATAGCCTATACTTGTGTATTTCGAAATTACAAGGCCTGGCCCACTAATAAGGTGACGCGGCACCTAGAATAGCCTCGGGGCGACATTTATGAAGTAGCATCTTGTATATTTCGTCCAAGACTTCATGCACCCATTATGGTGGCTTCAAAGTCCTGAAATCATCACTTGTAACTCCGTTCTTGTTCCCCTTAGCATGGCATTATCTCCATGCTTGTTCTTGCTCAATGTCCATCCTTCTCCAAGCTAGGGCCTTCATTTGTAAGCAAAACAAATGTATCCAATTTAAGCAGCATCATATTCTCATGAACATTAGATTCATTACCAAGAAACGAAAGTACCGATAATTTAATTGGCGTCTTGTGAGCTCTAGTAATTGGTCCAGTATATGTAGCAGTAGGGGCTGTGGGTGTAACAATGGTATTGATGTCCTCATCAGTTTCTCATGTTCTTTAATTTTGAAGGATTCACAAGGCGGCACCATAACGATGATGAGGACATCAATACCATTGTTACACCCACAGCCCCTGCTGCTATATAATCTTGGACCAATTACTAGAGCTCACGACGCCAATTGAATTATCGTACTTTCGCTTCTTGGTAACGATTCCAATGTTCATGAGAATATGATGCTGCCTTAAATTGGATACATTTGTTTTGCTTACAAATGAAGGGCCTACCATGGACAAGAAAGATGAACCTTGGAGCAAGTTCAAGCATGGAGATGTTGGCATGCAAGGAGAACAAGAACGGAGTTACAAGTGATGATTCCAGACTTTGAAGCCACCCTAATGAGTGCATAAGGCCTTGGACGAAATATACAAGATGCCACTTCATAATATTCGTCCATAGGCTATTCTAGGTGCTGCGTCACCTTATTATTGGGCCAGCCCATGTAATTTCGAAATACTTAAGTATAGGCTGTTTTAGAGTCCGTATGTGGGGAAACAAGAGTTAGGGTTGATTTCGGACCCTCCACCAAGGGCCACGAAATTCCCCTCTTTCTCCATAT
The DNA here is from genome assembly GCA_021605205.1 of Aegilops longissima. Lineage (NCBI taxonomy): Eukaryota > Viridiplantae > Streptophyta > Magnoliopsida > Poales > Poaceae > Aegilops > Aegilops longissima. Next base: position 24,524 of record JAHIAM010002323.1, on the reverse strand, counting down.
ATACAGCCCTTAGGGCACCGCTTAGACCTTGGGTTTTGTTTAGATTAAAAGTTTGCCATAGCTGCAACTTCACAGCATTTCGCTTGTGTTCAACGACTGCACAAAGGCGCCACAGTAACCCCACCTTGATCAATAAAGCTTTCATCTTATATTCGCAATATCCAGATTGCAATCTCAGCTTCTTGCTTGTTCTTTGTTTGCTCGCAGGAAATGACCCTCGTGGTCGTTGATCGTGTTCGCGTGGTCAATAACCTCTCGGAGTTGGTTTAGCGACATAGGCGCGACGCCCTCGCAGACGTCAGTAGTCGGATCGTCAAAGTCGACTTCCTCCAAAGCGAAAACCAACATCTCATCGAAAGACGGACACCTTTGCCTCTATCAAGTGGTATCAGATTTCCGGGTTGCTCGGTGAGATTTTCCAGTTTTCGTAGTTTAGATCGAGTCTGTTCTTCATACCTATTGTCCACGAAAAAGCCACAAAAAAAATTAGGGTTAGTTCATCATATCCGAACCAATCTGAGCCTTTGCATAATCTTTTTAGGGTTTTTGCTTTGTTGAATTTGCGGTTGCATCGTCGTGTCAAGTTGTTGGTCTTAGAGTCTAGTCTTTTAGAGTTTGAGTTCGGTCATAAGTTGTCACGCCACGCCGCACCATCATCATCATCGCCTTGCCATCTACCACCATTGCTTATCCGCCACCGCTCTGAATCCGTATCCATATACCACCACCAATCCGTATCCATATACCACCACCGCTACCATATACAAACACCGCTGTCATATACCACCACCATATATCCACCACCAATCCGAGTTCTTCTCATATTAGGTTTGTTTTCGAGATCCATCTAGTTTCCGATTCGTGTTTCCTTGCCGGAGTAGGTTTCGGGAAAAAAAACGTACTTGTCAAAAAAATTTCCAAAAACGTACTTGCCCAAAATTTTCCAAAAACGTACTTGTCAAAAAAATTTCTGGCTATCCTATTTTTAGGTGTTTCTAAGTGGATTGAGACAGTCGCCGTTATAGAAAGTTTTTTTTGACCCGTTTCAGTTTTTGGGTCCGGCGGTCAAAAAAAAATTTTGGTCGAAAAATTCGTGCCCATCCTGTCGGTTTGACACAGGAAGAGTATTGAGACACTCGCCATTATAGTGATTTTTCAAAAAAAAAAAAAGCAGCAAAAAAAAAGTAGCGCAAAAAAAAAAGCGAAAAAAAATTCAGAGTGTGCTTTTCCGTTGTTTCCGTGCAGCGCCGTGATTTTGTTAGTGTTCTAGGCTCGCGTCTCTAGCACGGTCTAGCCTAGGACCAGCACAAGATCTGCGTCGTTGAGCGTTTATTCAACTTTGCATCTCTGAATTGATTATTGCTGACCCTTTTGCTACCATATTATAAGCCTTCCCAGCTCCTCATACATCTACATCGTGCGTTTGACTCTCCACAGTAATCGCTCTATCCAAGCATTGAGAGTTTTGACTACATCGGTTGCCGATCACCGCTTCTTCTTTGGTAAGAACTGGTAAGAATTTGAGATTTGCTTGACGGTTTGTGATGTCCACCACACCACCACCACCACTTCCTAGTAGTCTGTCAATCATATTCTTGTGTGTTTCTATTGCTGCTAACCATGGCAGGATCACAAGCGACGTGATGATCGGGAGAACATGACAAACAAAGCGCTACATGATAAGTTTCAACAAATGATGAGTGGGCAGGTGGAAGATGTGCTAAATAGATTTGAAGAGGCCATGGAGAAGATAGATGGCATTGAGAAGGCGTTGAAACAAAGCTCGATAACAAGTTTAATGAATTGCTCGCTGCGTCTACCACCACCACCACCGGCGGCACCTAACGCACCTCTACTACAATCACAAGGACTACCTCCACATCATGAAATAGCCCTCCGCCGAGCTTCCGTGTCCCTCTTCTTTGGCCAAGCTGCTTTGGTGCTCTTTGTTGATATACATGGTTCCTGCTGCTGCGGTGGGGAGGATGATTATGTGAGAGATTACGAGGATGAGGTTGATCAACATCGAACTACGTGCAACCACCAGCACCACAACCACCAGGTCGTCCACATGCAAATAATGGCAATGTTGGGCTCCCCTTCAGTGCGAGATCATGACCATCTCCTAAACTGAAATTGAATATTCCACCATTTGAAGGTAGATATGTTCCTGATATATATCTTACTTGGGAGTTAGAAACTGAACAACGATTTACATGTTTACAATATCACGAGGAGAGGCGTGTTCTGCTGCTGTTTGTGCTTTCACTAGCTTTGCATGTGTTTGGTGGTCGAACATTGTAGATTATATCCTGTTCCAGCTACTTGGGCTGCTTTGAAAACTGCTATGCGTACTCGTTGGGTTCCACCATATTATCACCGTGAATTACTTCAAAAATTGCAGCGCTTAAGACAAGGAAAAATTCGGTGAAGAATATTATCAGGAATTACAAACTGGCTTGATTAGATGTGGTATTGTTGAGGAGAATGAAGCTATGCTTGCACGTTTTCTGGGTGGATTAAATAGAGATTCAGACCATTCTAGACTACAAGGATTATAATAATATCACTCGATTATTCCATCTTGCTTGTAAAGCTGAGCGTGAAGTGCAGGATCGACGAGCGTTGGCGCGGACTAACTTTTCTGCAGGTCGACCTTCATCATGGACACCACGTGCATCATCTACTTCCACGTTCTACTACACGGCACCTCCGTGGCTGCCACCTCCAACCGTGATACAAGAAAGCAGGCACAACCACCACTATCGCCAAGAGTACACTGCTGGGCCTACAGAGCTCTTCTTCTTCCATGGCGTCAACAGGGCACACAAGTGATATTATTTGTCGTCGTTGTAAGGGAAGAGGACATTTTATGAGAGAATGCCAATCTCAGCGTGTGATGATTGCTCTTGAGGATGGTGGGTATGAGTCTGCTAGTGACTATGATGAAGAGACTTTGGCTCTTATTACACATGAAGAACACGGTGGAGATGATTACGATCTTGAGGCGCAATACATGGCTCTTGAAGATCTTGACAGTATGAATGTTTAGTTGCTCAACGTGTTTTGAGTGTGCAGGTTACACAAGCTGAGCAAAATCAGAGGCATAACTTGTTCCATACAAAGGGAGTTGTGAAGGAACGTTCTATTCAGCGTCATCATAGATGGAGGAGCTGCAACAACTTGGCTAGCATGGATATGGTGGAGAAGCTTTCTCTCACCACAAGACCACATCCACATCCTTACTACATCCAATGGTTCAACAACAGCGGCAAGGTTAAGGTAACACGTCTTTGTTAGTGTGCATTTTAGTATCTCTACATATGCTGATTATGTTGATTGTGATGTGGTACCTATGCAAGCATGTTCCTTATTACTTGGTAGACCATGGCAATTTGATAAAATTCTGTACACCATGGTAGAAACAATCAGTATACTCTTGTTCACAAGGATAAAATATTACTTTGCTTCCTATGACTCTGATTCCATTTTGAAAGATGATATTAATAGAGCTAATAAAGCAAAACAGGAGAAAAATAAGAGTGAAAATCAGATTGTGGCAAAAGAATTTGAGCAACAAATGAAGCCTAATAATAAACCATCTAATGTTGCTTCGAAATTAAACTGAAAAGTGCATGTTTATTTGCCACCAAATCTGATATTGATGAGCTAGATTCTAGCAAATCTGTTTGCTATGCTTTTGTGTGCAAAGAGGCATTATTTTCATTCGAGGACGTGCCTTCCTCTTTGCCCCTGCTGTCACTAACATTTTGCAGGAGTTCGCGATGTCTTCCCACAAGGCGTGCCACCGGATTACCACCTATTCGAGGATTGAGCATCAAATTGACTTAATTCCGGTGCATCGCTACCCAACCGTGCACCATACCGTACCAATCCGGAGGAGGCGAAGGAGATTATCGTCAAGTACAGGAGCTGCTCGACAAAGGTTATATCTGCGAATCTCTTAGTCCTTGTGCTGTTCCTATTATACTAGTGCCTAAAAAGGATGGTGCGTCGGCGTATGTGTGTTGATTGTAGAGGCATTAATAATATTACTATTCGTTATCGTCATCCTATTCCTAGGCTAGATGATATGCTTGATGAATTGAGTGGCTCTACAATATTCTCCAAAGTTGATTTGCGTAGTGGATACCATCAAATTCGTATGAAATTGGGAGATGAATGGAAAACAGCATTTAAAACTAAGTTTGGATTATATGAGTGGTTAGTCATGCCTTTTGGGTTAACTAATGCACCTAGTACTTTCATGAGATTAATGAGCGAAGTTTTACGTGCTTTCATTGGACGATTTGTGGTAGTTTACTTTGATGATATACTGATTTATAGCAAATCTTTGGAAGAACATTTGGAACATTTACGTGCTGTTTTTAATGCTCTCGTGATGCACGTTTGTTTGGTAACCTTGGGAAGTGCACCTTTTGCACCGACCGAGTATCTTTTCTTGGCTATGTTGTTACTCCACGAGGAATTGAAGTTGATAAAGCCAAGATTGAAGCTATTGAGAGTTGGCGCAGCCAAAAACGGTCACACAAGTGAGGAGTTTTCTTGGACTCGCTGGTTTCTATAGGCGTTTTGTGAGAGACTTTAGCACCATTGCTGCACCTCTCAATGAGCTTACAAAGAAGGATGTGCCTTTTGTTTGGGGTACCGCACGGAAGAAGCCTTCACGGTATTGAAAGATAAGTTGACACATGCTCCTTTACTCCAACTTCCTGACTTTAATAAGACTTTTGAGCTTGAATGTGATGCTAGTGGAATTGGATTAGGAGGTGTGTTATTACAAGATGGCAAACCTGTTGCATACTTTTCTGAAAAATTGAGTGGGCCTAGTCTGAACTATTCTACTTATGACAAAGAATTATATGCTCTTGTTAGGACTTTAGAGACATGGCAACATTATTTATGGCCCAAAGAATTTGTTATACATTCGATCATGAATCTTTGAAACATATTAAAAGTCAAGCTAAACTGAATCGTAGACATGCTAAATGGGTTGAATTCATTGAGACTTTCCTTATGTCATTAAACACAAGAAGGGTAAAGAAAATGTTATTCTTGATGCTTTGTCTCGTCGATATACTATGCTTTCACAACTTGACTTCAAAATATTTGGTTTGGAGACCATCAAAGATCAATATGTGCATGATGCTGATTTTAAAGATGTAATGCAGAATTGTAAAGAAGGAAGAACATGGAACAAGTTCGTTATTAATGATGGTTTTGTGTTCCGTGCTAACAAGCTATGCATTCCTGCTAGTCTGTTCGTCTTTTGTTGTTGCAGGAGGCGCATGGAGGAGGATTAATGGGACACTTTGGCGTCAAGAAGACGGAGGATATACTTGCTACACATTTCTTTTGGCCAAAGATGAGACAGGATGTTGAGCGTTTTGTTGCTCGCTGCACTACATGTCAAAAAGCTAAGTCCCGACTCAATCCTCATGGTTTATATATGCCTTTGCTGTGCCTAGTGTTCCTTGGGAGGATATATCTATGGACTTTGTTTTAGGTTTACCTCGAACAAAGAAGGGAGGGATAGCATATTTGTTGTCGTGGATAGATTCTCGAAAATGGCACACTTTATACCATGTCATAAAAGCGATGATCTTTGTTAATGTTGCTGATTTGTTCTTTATTGAAATTATTCGCTTGCATGGTGTGCCAAATACTATTGTTTCAGATCGTGATACTAAATTTCTTAGCCACTTTTGGAGATGTTTATGGGCTAAGTTGGGGACTAAACTGCTTTTAGTACTACTTGTCACCCCAAACCGATGGACAAACTGAAGTAGTCAATAGAACATTGTCTACTATGCTTAGGGCTGTTTTGAAGAATAATAAGAAAATGTGGGAAGAATGCTTGCCTCATATTGAATTTGCTTATAATCGTTCATTGCATTCTACTACTAAGATGTGCCCTTTTGAAATTGTGTATGGCTTCCTACCTCGTGCACCTATTGATTTGTTGCCTCTTCCATCTTGGAGAAGGTTAATTTTGATGCTAAAGAACGTGCTGAATTGATTTTAAAATGCATGAGATAACTAAGGAAAACATTGAGCGTATGAATGCTAAATATAAACTTCTTTGGAGATAAGGGTAGAAAACATGTTGTCTTTGCACCGGAGATCTTGTTTGGTTACATTTATGTAAGGATAGGTTTCCTAATTTGCATAAATCAAAGCTAATGCCACGTCTTGATGGTCCATTTAAGGTGTTAGAGAAAATAAATGATAATGCATATAAACTTGAGCTGCTGCAGATTTTGGGGTTAGTCCCACTTTTAACATTGCAGATTTGAAGCCTTATTTGGGTGAGGAATATGAGCTTCCGTCGAGGACGACTTCATTTCAAGAAGGGAGGATGATGAGGACATCAATACCATTGTTACACCCACAGCCCCTCTTCGCTACATATCTTGGACCAATTACTAGAGCTCGCGCACGCCAATTAAATTATCAGGTACTTTCGTTTCTTGGTAATGATTCTAATGTTCATGAGAATATGATGCTGCCTAAATTGGATACATTTGTTTTGCTTACAAATGAAGGCCCTAGCTTGGAGAAGGATGGACATTGGAGCAAGAACAAGCATGGAGATAATGCCATGCGCCAGGGGAACAAGAACGGAGTTACAAGTGATGATTTCAGGACTTTGAAGCCACCATAATGGGTGCATGAAGCCTTGGACGAAATATACAAGATGCTACTTCATAAATGTCGTCCCGAGGCTATTCTAGGTGCTGCGTCACCTTATTAGTGGGCCAGGCCCTTGTAATTTCGAAATACACAAGTATAGGCTATTTTAGAGTCCGTATGTGTGGGAAACAAGAGATAGGGTTGATTTGGACCCCTCCACCAAGGGCCACGAAATTCCCCCCTCTTCCTCCATATATACAGCCCTTAGGGCACCGTTTAGACCTTGGGTTTTGTTTAGATTAAAAGTTAGCCATAGCTGCAACCTCGCGTGCCGTTTGTGTTCAACGACCGCACAAAGGCGTCCACAGAACCCCACCTTGATCAATAAAGCTTTTATCTTATATTCGCAATATCCAGATTGCAATCTCAGTTTCTTGCTTGTTCTTCGTTTGCTCGCAGAAAACATGCCCTCGTGGTCGTTGATCGTGCTCCGGCGTGGTCAATAACCCTCGAAGTTGGTTTAGCGATTGCTAAGGCGCGACGTCTCGCACGCGTCGTGGTCGGATCGTCAAGGTCGACTCCCACAGAAACGATAGCCACCATCTCATCGAAACATCGGGACACCTTTGCCTCTATCACTTTGTCCAAGCCAGTCTGAGCCTTTGCAGTTTTCTTTTCATTGTTTGCATTATTGAATTATCGGTTTCATCGTCGTGTCGAGTTGCTGGTCTTAGTGTCTAGTTCGTTTAGAGTTTCGAGTTCTGTTCACATTAGTCGCGCCGCCGCTGCATCGTTATCCTTTCCGTTGACCACCATCCATCCACCAATTATCACCACGTGCTACCCACCGTTCATTGTCATAATCATAGTTGAGATCGTTCACATCTTCACTAGATCCAATCTGCATCTTATCTAGTTTGTCTGGAAAGAGGGAGAGGGAAAAAAAGAGAGAAAAAAAGTAAAAAAAAAAAGAGTCAGAGAAAAAAAAGAAAGAAAGAAAAAGGAAAAAAAGTGTGAGAAAAAAAAAGAGAAGAAAAAAAACAAAGTTCGGATCTATCTAGACTCAATCTCGTAGCTGAATTCGGATTGGAATCTGTTTTGTGCACTTTTCAAGAAAACAGGCATAACTTCCTCATCTGAAGTCCGTTTTGGCTCCGCAAGTACTCAAATTAAAGCTAGAGACGAGCCGCATCTAAATAGTTGCAGAAGCTTGTTCAATATTTGGCACCTCAAAATCGGCTTCTAAATAAGTCTTTTTTCCCTCCGAAGTTCGTGAACACAGCTTATTCTAGTTTTTCAAACCTGTTTTAGAATTTTTTGACTCCTCATATCAACTCGGAATTGAGTGATTCTTTTTGCATTGGAAAGCTTGAGTTAGTAGCATTTTTTGAAAAAAGTTATTAGACAATTGGCTCAAACTTTTCAAGAGGAAAATTGGAGAGAGAGTTGTTGTATATCCTGCTTGGCAGTTGTTTTTCATCATTATCTTTACTGCCGTTGTGATCTTCACTTATATCTTGCTGTCCGGAGCTACTTATTATCCTTCATTGATGCTAGTTGTGCTACGCCATGACCTCCTTAGTGTTCTAGGCTCGCGTCTCTAGTCCGGTCTAGCCTAGGACCAGCACAGTACCGTCGTTGAGCGTTTATTCAATTTGACATCTCTGAATTGATTATTGCTAAAAACATTTTGCTACCATATATAGCCAACCCAGCTCCACATTTTTCTACACCGTGTATAAGTACGTTCCCCTGGCAATCGCTTTACACACTCTTCGGAGTTACTTGACACCGTTGTTTGCCTGTCACCACCTGCTGCATGGTAAGAACTTGTAAGATATTGATATTTGCTATACTATGAGCGTTTTACCACCACATCCTAGTAGTTCATAGGAACATTATTCTCGAATTTTGTTTCTTGTTTCTACTAATCATGACAGGTTCCGGAGATAGAAGTTCTTGGATGACGGACACATCTCCACCATCACGAGAGTTGGGACAACACACACAAGCACATGGTCAGGTTAACTCTTTACTGTCATTTGAGGGTAGATTTAATCCTGCTATTTATCTTGCTTGAGAGCTTGAAGTTCAACAAGTTTTTAGTCACCATGACTTTTCGAACTTGAGCGATACGAGAGCTGCCACTAGAGCATTTACTGGTTTTGCTTCATTTGGTGGAGTGTGCATTGTAAGAAAAACAATGATAACCAACTCACAACTTCGAAAGATTTGAAAGATGTAATGAGACAACAATTTTTCCCTCCTTTGATAGCGGCAAAGGTGTCCCGTCTTTCGATGAGATGTGGTTTTCGCTTTGGAGGAAGTCGACTTTGACGATCCGACTACAAGCGTCTTGAGGACGTCGCGCCTTAGCAATCGCTAAACCAACTCCGAGAGGTTATTGACCACGCCGAGCACGATCAACGACCACGAGGTCTGTTTCCTGCGAGCAAACGAAGAACAAGCAAGAAACTGAGATTGCAATCTGGATATTGCGAATATAAGATGAAAGCTTTATTGATCAAGGTGGGGTTCTGTGGCGCTTTGTGCAGTCGTTGAACACAAGCGAAATGCACGAAGTTGCAGCTATGGCGAACTTTTAATCTAAACAAAACCCAAGGTCTAAACGGTGCCCTAAGGGCTGTATATATGGAGGAAGAGGGGGAATTTCGTGGCCCTTGGTGGAGGGTCCAAATCAACCCTAACTCTTGTTTCCCCACACATACGGACTCTAAAACAGCCTATACTTAACTATTTCGAAATTACATGGGCCTGGCCCAAGAATAAGGTGACGCAGCACCTAGAATAGCCTATGGACGAATATTATGAAGTGGCATCTTGTATATTTCGTCCAAGGCCTCATGCACTCATTAGGGTGGCTTCAAAGTCCTGGAATCATCACTTGTAACTCCGTTCTTGTTCTCCTTGCGCATGTCATTATCTCCATGCTTGTTCTTGCTCCAATGTCCATCCTTCTCCAAGCTAGGGCCTTCATTTGTAAGCAAAACAAATGTATCCAATTTAGGCAGCATCATATTCTCATGAACATTAGAATCATTACCAAGAAACGGAAGTACACGATAATTTAATTGGCGTCTTGAGCTCTAGTAATTGGTCCAAGATATGTAGCAGAGGGCTGTGGGTGTAACAATGGTATTGATGTCCTCATCATCCTCCCTTCTTGAAATGAAGTCGTCCTCGACGAAGCTCATATTCCTCACCCAAATAAGGCTTCAAATCTGCAATGTTAAAAGTGGGACTAACCCCAAAATCTGCAGCAGCTCAAGTTTATATGCATTATCATTTATTTTCTCTAACACCTTAAATGGACCATCAAGACGTGGCATTAGCTTTGATTTGCAAATTAGGAAACCTATCCTTACATAAATGTAACCAAACAAGATCTCCGGTGCAAAGACAACATGTTTTCTACCCTTATCTCCAACAAGTTTATATTTAGCATTCATACGCTCAATGTTTTCCTTAGTTAACTCATGCATTTTAAAATCAATTCAGCACGTTCTTTAGCATCAAAATTAACCTTCTCCGAAGATGGAAGAGGCAACAAATCAATAGGTGCACGAGGTAGGAAGCCATACACAATTTCAAAAGGGCACATCTTAGTAGTAGAATGCAATGAACGATTATAAGCAAATTCAATATGAGGCAAGCATTCTTCCCACATTTTCTTATTATTCTTCAAAACAGCCCTAAGCATAGTAGACAATGTTCTATTGACTACTTCAGTTTGTCCATCAGTTTGGGGTGACAAGTAGTACTAAAAGCAGTTTAGTCCCCAACTTAGCCCATAAACATCTCCAAAAGTGGCTAAGAAATTTAGTATCACGATCTGAAACAATAGTATTGGGCACACCATGCAAGCGAATAATTTCACGAAAGAACAAATCAGCAACATTAAAGATCATCGCTTTTATGACATGGTATAAAGTGTGCCATTTTCGAGAATCTATCCACGACAACAAATATGCTATCCTCCCTTCTTTGTTCGAGGTAAACCTAAAACAAAGTCCATAGATATATCCTCCCAAGGAACACTAGGCACAGGCAAAGGCATATATAAACCATGAGGATTGAGTCGTGACTTAGCTTTTTGACATGTAGTGCAGCGAGCAACAAAGCGCTCAACATCCCGTCTCATCTTTGGCCAAAAGAAATGTGTAGCAAGTATATCCTCCGTCTTCTTGGCGCCAAAGTGTCCCATTAATCCTCCTCCATCGCCTCCTGCAACAACAAAAGACGAACAGAGCTAGCAGGAATGCATAGCTTGTTAGCACGGAACACAAAACCATCATTAATAACGAACTTGTTCCATGTTCTTCCTTCTTTACAATTCTGCATTACATCTTTAAAATCAGCATCATGCACATATTGATCTTTGATGGTCTCCAAACCAAATATTTTGAAGTCAAGTTGTGAAAGCATAGTATAGCGACGAGACAAAGCATCAAGAATAACATTTTCTTTACCCTTCTTGTGTTTAATGACATAAGGAAAGTCTCAATGAATTCAACCCATTTAGCATGTCTACGATTCAGTTTAGCTTGACTTTTAATATGTTTCAAAGATTCATGATCAGAATGTATAACAAATTCTTTGGGCCATAAATAATGTTGCCATGTCTCTAAAGTCCGAACAAGAGCATATAATTCTTTGTCATAAGTAGAATAGTTCAGACTAGGCCCACTCAATTTTTCAGAAAAGTATGCAACAGGTTTGCCATCTTGTAATAACACACCTCCTAATCCAATTCCACTAGCATCACATTCAAGCTCAAAAGTCTTATTAAAGTCGAAGTTGGAGTAAAGGAGCATGTGTCAACTTATCTTTCAATACCGTGAAGGCTTCTTCCCATGCGGTACCCCAAACAAAAGGCACATCCTTCTTTGTAAGCTCATTGAGAGGTGCAGCAATGGTGCTAAAGTCTCTCACAAAACGCCTATAGAAACCAGCGAGTCCAAGAAAACTCCTCACTTGTGTGACCGTTTTGGGCTGTGGCCAACTCTCAATAGCTTCAATCTTGGCTTTATCAACTTCAATTCCTGTGGAGTAACAACATAGCCAAGAAAAGATACTCGGTCGGTGCAAAAGTTGCACTTCCCAAGGTTACCAAACAAGCGTGCATCACGTAGAGCATTAAAAACAACACGTAAATGTTCCAAATGTTCTTCCAAAGATTTGCTATAAATCAGTATATCATCAAAGTAAACTACCACAAATCGTCCAATGAAAGCACGTAAAACTTCGTTCATTAATCTCATGAAAGTACTAGGTGGATTAGTTAACCCAAAAGGCATGACTAACCACTCATATAATCCAAACTTAGTTTTAAATGCTGTTTTCCATTCATCTCCCAATTTCATACGAATTTGATGGTATCCACTACGCAAATCAACTTTGGAGAATACTGTAGAGCCACTCAATTCATCAAGCATATCATCTAGCCTAGGAATAGGATGACGATAACGAATAGTAATATTATTAATGCCTCTACAATCAACACACATACGCGATGTACCAGGCACTAGTATAATAGGAACAGCACAAGGACTAAGAGATTCGCGTATATAACCTTTGTCGAGCAGCTCCTGTACTTGACGCATAATCTCCTTCGTCTCCTCTGGATTGGTACGGTATGGTGCGCGGTTGGGTAGCGATGCACCGGAATTAAGTCAATTTGATGCTCAATCCCTCGAATAGGTGGTAATCCGGTGGCACGTCTTGTGGGAAGACGTCGGTGAACTCTGCAAAATGTTAGTGATAGCGAGGGGCAAAGAGGAAGGCACGTCCTCGAATGAAAATAATGCCTCTTTGCACACAAAAGCATAGCAAATAGATTTGCTAGAATCTAGCTCATCAATATCAGATTTGGTGGCAAATAAACATGCACTTTTCAGTTTAATTTCAGAAGCAACATTAGATGGTTTATTATTAGGCTTCATTTGTTGCTCAAATTCTTTTGCCACAATCTGATTTTCACTCCTACTTTTCTCCTGTTTTGCTTTATTAGCTCTATTAATATCATCTTTCAAAATGGAATCAGGAGTCATAGGAAGCAAAGTAATATTTTTATCCTTGTGAACAAGAGTATACTGATTGTTTCTACCATGGTGTACAGAATTTTTATCAAATTGCCATGGTCTACCAAATAATAGGGAACATGCTTGCATAGGTACCACATCACAATCAACATAATGAGCATATGTAGAGATACTAAAATACACACGAGCAGTGCGTGTTACCTTAACCTTGCATTGTTGTTGAACCATTGGATGTAGTCGGGATGTGGATGTGGCCTTGTGGTGAGAGAAAGCTTCTCCACCATATCCATGCTAGCCAAGTTGTTGCAGCTCCTCCATCTATGATGGCGCTTGAATAGAACGTTCCTTCACAACTCCTTTGTATGGAACAAGTTATGCCTCTGATTTTGCTCAGCTTGTGTAACCTGCACACTCAAAACACGTTGAGCAACTAAACATTCATACATCGGCATCTTGACAGCCATGTATTGCGTCTCATGATCAAAATCATCTCCACCGTGTTCTTCATGTGTAATAAGAGCCAAAGTCTCTTCATCATAGTCACTAGCGGACTCATACCCACCATCCTCGGTAGCAATCATCACACGCTGAGATTGGCATTCTCTCATAAAATGTCCTCTTCCCTTACAACGACGACAAATAATATCACTTGTGTGCCTGTTGACGCCATGGAAGAAGAAGAGCTCTGTGTAGCCCAGCAGGTGTGCTCTTGGCGGATAGTGGTGGTTGTGCACTTTCTTGTATCACGGTTGGAGGTGGCAGCCGGCGGAGGTGCGGTGTAGTAGAGCGTGTGGAAGTAGATGATGCACGTGGTGTCCATGATGAAGGTCGACCTGCAGAAAAGTTAGTTCGGCGCCAGCGCTGTCGATCCTGCACTTCACGTTCAGCTTTACAAGCAAGATGGAATAATCGAGTGATATTATTATAATCCTTGTAGTCTAGAATGGTCTGAATCTCTCTATTTAATCCACCCAGAAAACGTGCAAGCACAGCTTCATTCTCCTCAACAATACCACATCTAATCAAGCCAGTTTGTAATTCCTGATAATTTTCATATACCGAATTTTTTCCTTGTCTTAAGCGCTGCAATTTTTGAAGTAATTCACGCTGATAATATGGTGGAACCCAACGAGTACGCATAGCAGTTTTCAAAGCAGCCCAAGTAGCTGGAACATGATATAATCTACAATGTTCGCACCACCAAACACATGCAAAGCTAGTGAAAGCACAAACAGCAGCGGAACACGTCTCTCCTCGGGATATTGTAAACATGTAAATCGTTGTTCAGTTTCTAACTCCCAAGTAAGATATATATCAGGAACATATCTACCCTCAAATGGTGGAATATTCAATTTCAGTTTAGGGAGATGGTCATGTTCTCGTACTGAAGGGGAGCCCAACATTGCCATTATTTGCATGTGGGCGACCTGGTGGTTGTGGTGCTGGTGGTTGCACGTAGTTCGATGTTGATCAACCTCATCCTCGTAATCTCTCACATAATCATCCTCCCCACCGCAGCAGCAGGAGCCACGAAGTATCAACAGCAGCGGGAAGCTCGGCGGAGGGCTGTTTCGCGATGTGGAGGTAGTCCTTGTTGTTGTAGTAGAGGTGCGTTAGGTGCCGCCGGTGGTGGTGGTGGTAGCCGCGAGCAATTCATTAAACTTGTTATCGAGCTTTGTTTGAACGCCTTCTCAATGCCATCTATCTTCTCCATGGCCTCTTCAAATCTATTTAGCACATCTTCCACCTGCCCACTCATCATTTGTTGAAACTTATCATGTAGCGCTTTGTTTGTCATGTTCTCCCGATCAATCACGTCGACTTGTGATCCTGCCATGGTTAGCAGCAATAGAAACACACAAGAATATGATTCGACAGACTACTAGGAAGTGGTGGTGGTGGTGTGGTGGACGATCACAAATCCGTCAAGCAAATCTCAAATTCTTACCAGTTCTTACCAGGAAGGCGGTGATCGGCAACCGATGTAGTCAAAACTCTCAAAGCTTGGATAGAGCGATTACGGGGAGAGTCAAGCGCCGATGTAGATGTATGTGGAGCTGGGAAGGCTTATTATATGGTAGCAAAAGGGTCAGCAATAATCAATTCAGAGATGCAAAGTTGAATAAGCGCTCAGACGGTACTATGCTGGTCCTAGGCTGGACTGTGCTAGAGACGCGAGCCTAGAACACTAACAAATCACGGCGCTGCGTAAACAAGGGAAAAGCACACTCTGGATTTTTTTTTCGCTCTTTTTTTTTGCGCTGCCTTTTTTTTTGCGCTGCTCTTTTTTTTTGCGAAAAATCACTATAATGGCGAGTGTCTCAAAACTCTTCCCAGGTCAAACTGACAGGATGGGCACGAAATTTTTTTGACAAAATTTTTTTTTTTTTCGACTACCCGGACCCAAAAACTGGAAACGGGTCAAAAAAAACTTTCTATAACGGTGACTGTCTCAATACGCTTAGAAAGACCTAAAAATAGGATAGCCAGAAATTTTTTTGACAAGTGCGTTTTCGGAAAATTTTGGGCCTAAACGGTAATTTTTTTTGTGGCTTTTTCGTGGACTTTAGGTATGAAGAACAGACTCGATCTAATCTCCGAAAAACTGTAAAATCTCACCGAGCAACCTGAAAATCTGATACCACTTGATAGCGGCAAAGGTGTCCCGTCTTTCGATGAGATGTGGTTTTCGCTTTGGAGGAAGTCGACTTTGACGATCCGACTACGAACGTGCGAGAACGTCGCGCCTTAGCAATCACTAAACCAACTCCGAGAGGTTATTGACCACGCCGAGCACGATCAACGACCACGAGGGTGCATTTCTGCGAGCAAACAAAGAACAAGCAAGAAAGCGAGATTGCAATCTGGATATTGCGAATATAAGATGAAAGCTTTATTGATCAAGGTGGGGTTCTGTGACGCCTTTGTCTGGTCGTTGAACACAAACGAAGTACGCGAGCTCTAGTAATTGGTCCAGTATGTATAGCAGCAGGGGCCGTGGGTGTAACAATGGTATTGATGTCCTCATCATCCTTACTATCGTCGTGAATTGTTTCGCAAATTGGAACAATTAAAACAAGGCAGTAACACTGTTCATGCTTACTACCAAGAGTTCAAATCTTATATGCATCATTGTGACATAGAAGAATCTGAGGATGATAAAATGAATAGATTTTTTGGTGGTTTGAACCATGATATCCGTGCAAGATTTCACTATATTCCTCGTTGCATTACTGGTATGTATGTTCACGCTTGTACCTTTGAGAGACAGATACAGGAGGATGCATTGGGTGACTACAACAACTACTATTCAAGTTCATTCTCACTACCGCCGGTTGGTTCCTCCACCGTTGCACCTACTAGAGCAGCCCCACCTCAGATTGTGAGCGCGACATCATCTCAAGTGTATGGTGCATTGTCAGCGCCTGCATACCTACATCAGCTCCTTTTTGCGAAAAGGTAAAAGGTAGAGCCACATTTCGGACTAAGCAACGCCGAGGACCGGCTTTGTTTTCAAGAAGGGGAGATTGATGAGGAAATAACTACTTGGATACGACCAAAAATATTGCATACATGTATATTTGTGAGGTGATTTCTAATGCAAACTATGCAATAATTTATTTATGTCATCGGGACAAAAATACTTCACAAACTTTTATGCCATGTCTAATTGCAGGTGTATGGGACATTTGTACAATCCACATATGAAGATAAGGGAGAAAGAGGAATTTACTTGCTGTTCAAAAAGTTCTCTCACGTCACTTTTGGCCCAAGAGAAGATAGAGTCCAAGTCTCTCACGTTCTGGACTCAGATTCGGACTGCACAGACATACCTGACTCAAAACATCAATAACTTTTTCATCCGGACTCCAAATTGGATGATTCTTTTTTTGTTGGAAAATAGATTTCGTGTACTTTCCAACCCAATTGGATTCACCTTCAAATTCATCCGGAGCGTTGAGTTATGGACGAAACAATCTGATGCTGCAGCAGAATCTGAGTCAAACTACAAGTCCAATGGTGTTACGTCACCTCCACTTGGGCCCATTGGCCTTGTACGACCTAGGGTTAGTTTTAGGATGCCTTGGGACGTCCTACCACCTCCTTGGCCGCCACCCCTTGCTCCTATATAAGTAGATCCATCTAGTAGCTTTTCCCTTGGGATTTGTTTAGTTAAAAGTTAGCCATTGCAACTTCGTGTACTTCGTTTGTGTGCAACGACCAGACCAAGACCGCTTACGGATCCCCACCATTATCAATACTTCATATATATTCGCAATATTCAGATTGCTTTATCATATTCTTGCTCGTTCTTCGATTGCTTGCAGGAATAGACCTTCGTGGTCAGGCTGATCGTGCTTCCGGCATCGTCAGTAACCTAAGGAGATTGGTTTAGCGATAGCTAAGGCGCAACATCGTGCACGTTTGTAGTCGGATCGTCAAAGTCGACTCCACCAAATCGAGAGTTATCATCTCATCGAAAGATGGGGACACACCTTTGCCTCTATCATGTGTCCTATGCATGATCAGGTACTTAGAGGAAAGCCACAGAGCCACCACATCCAACGGAAGAGCTAGCGAGGACGCCAAGTACAAGGACCAAGAGAAGGAGCTGCCCGAAGCTACAGCCACCGGACGATCGGCCCAGCCCGGACGTCCGGCCCCTGAAGGTCACGCCAGCCCAAGGAAACCAGGCCAACACACGATACAGCGGCCGGACGTCCGACCAGGACCGGACGTCCGACGACTCCCAGGCCCCGGACGACCGAACCCCTCCGGACGTCCGGTACTTCTACACCCAAGCCAAAACTACGGAAGTCCGACATCTCCGAACGTCCGGACCGTCCTGAAGCTCCGGACGACCGAAGTCCTCCGGACGTCCGACACCTGTGTGGCCGCAGCCACGGGCTTATGCCCTTGTACCCCTTCGCTTTGACTCCTATTTGCACTACGAATATAAATAGGTCTCTCCCACCTCCTAGCTAGGGGTAGCGATGGTTTAGCTCATATTTTGTGTGACAGCCTTGCTCATCCACTTGGTTACTTCTCCTCGGAGCTCACGACCTCTTCGGAGAAGACCCCCCAAGCGGATTCAAGACCCCTTCAAGGGAAGACAATCAAGACCTCCTCACGGAGAAGAACCCGGTTACCTCTTGTATCGTCCTTTGTTGATCATGGATCATGTGTCTCTCCTTGTGTTCTTGGAACTAGCGCATGTGGAATCGAATCTTGTTGGTTTGAGTGATTCTCTTGTGTTTCCCCTCGTTTTCCCTTCGTGTTCTTCGTGTTCCTCGTTGGGATCCGCTCCTTTCGTGAATGATCGGGCCGCTAGGGTTCTACCCTACATCATCTTGGTATCATGAGCCATGTTGATCACGATTTCGGAGCCTCCCCGTTGTGTTTTCTAGCTTGATTTTATTGTGTTCTTCCCCAAATTCGAAAATTCCCCACCAAAAATAGCCCCAATTTTTTCTGATTTGTTGGTTTGATGATGTTTTGTTGATTTTGATCCATGGATTTGCTTGGTTTCGAGTGGATCTAGCATCTCCCCAAGTTTCCCCATCTTCCATCCACGAAATCTCCTCAATTTTGACCCTTAAATCACAAAATTCCGCCCAAAATCGCGTCCCGGAGCTCAAATCCCGCGATGACCCCCGACCCCCGGACGTCCGACCTTTCCCGGACGACCGGAACCCCTAAGCCGAACCGAAATCACGGATTTCCGAGCCCTCCCGGACGTCCGACGACCGGACATCCGACCTTTCCCGGACGTCCGTAACCTGTAGATAATGACTTCGACTGATTCTTGTTTCGGCCATAACTAATTCATCTGGACTC
This sequence comes from Aegilops longissima, assembly GCA_021605205.1. Taxonomy (NCBI): domain Eukaryota; kingdom Viridiplantae; phylum Streptophyta; class Magnoliopsida; order Poales; family Poaceae; genus Aegilops; species Aegilops longissima. The sequence continues at coordinate 5,970 of JAHIAM010002323.1, read as the reverse complement.
CGATTTTCGCGTTCTTTAGCTCGTTGAAAAGCTCTTGACACCCCCCTTCCAACAAAAATACCACCAAAACCATTTGACTACATAATTGTTTTGGAACTTTGGCATCTTTGCCTAGGGCTTCCTCCACATCCTCCGCTACTCCACCACCGACTTCCGCAACCTAACCAATTTTGTTCCATATCACATTAGTGGTTGCTTGAGTAGTGATTCGCATGTCCTAAGGTGTTTCGGCTACTTAGGAACGGTTGCTTCTTCATCAACCACCATCATAACTTCCGCATAGGCTTGCCCACCATACACTTCCACCACCCCCAACATAACCCAATTTTGTTTATGTTGTGAGTTGTGTCTCCTAAGGTGTTTCGGCTACATAGGGTCCGTGCTTCCAACTCCGACATCGTGTATAGTTCACCACCTTACACCCCACTTCCGCATTGCGTACTCCAAAACCACCATTGCATTTCCGCAATCCCTTTGAGCTTCCGCAACCACCACCGCTTTCCACTACCACCATTTGACATTTGTCATTTGAGATTTTGAGTTCGCGGTTTTTCCGTTTCCTAAGGTGTTTCGGCTACTTAGGGACGAGTCTTCATCATCTTGGTATCACCATCGAGATCACCGCCATTCATCATCGCCACGAGGTCATCATCGACTTTGACCACTTCACCATCATCCGTCCTTTGCATACAAACGAGAAATTCTCGACGGTAACCTCGACGACACCATTGTATATTCCCCTTGCAATTGCATTGTTAACCCCTAGCCCATTTTGCGTCACTTGCCTATCGAGACTAGCCAGTTGAGTATTGCCGGGCCACGCTACTTGTGCACATTAGTGATCTACACCATCCATTGCACACATACCATATCATATTGGTACAATATCATCCATTGTGTCACAATATCGTTCCCGCATATACACAATAGCTATCTTGGTTTGTGCATTGTGCAAAAGTGGCCATACACATACAAAAAAAGAGAGAATAAGCTTTTAAGCAAAAGAGAGAGAGCAAAGAAGCTTGTAAGCAATAGCCATAGCATCATACCACATTGCATATAATATTGTCATATCCGATCATCTTGGATCATCGTGAGAAACACCGGGAACCATACATACATAGCATACTTGGGATAGAAGTTTATCCATTTTGCATCTTATGGGTTGTGCACAAGTGTTGTATCCGCCTATTGAGCAATCGTGCTAGCGTCTCTCTTGAGTTGTGCAACACGAGCGTTTTGGTGGATTCCACATTTTGAGCTCATTCCTTGGTTGCACGACCCCATTTATCTATCCGTGTGTGTATTTCCGCGTGCCATTCTTTGCTATTGGTCTACTTGTTTCTCTTGCGAATTTGTGAATCTCTTTCAACATTATTGACTCTTGCTAACATTTTGCATCAAATTTTTGTGCCACTATCCTCACCGAGCTCCACCATAAGCTTTACTTGTGTAGGTGTGAGAAACCAACAAGAATTGGTACCAATTGTGCTATTTCCTTGTTACACATTGAGTGATCATTGATCCATTTTCAACATCAGTCAAGGTACATTTGGTCAAGTTATTCTCTTTCTCCCACTCATATTTGCTCGAGTCTTGTGATGGATAGGCAAGGCATTTCCTCTCCAGTCTACGACAACAACGACGGCGTGAACAACTACATCACCAAAGCATCCATCTTCCATCTACAACGACAAATGCAAGGCGCACAATCAAGATTGCGAGAGCGCATCGAGAACCTCTGATGTAGGGCGGAACCCTATGTGGATGATCTTTCACGTTTGGAGAGGATCCCTACGAGGAACACGAAGAACAAGCAGAAGAGCACGAGGGAAATCACGGGGAAAAACACAAGAGAATCACTCAAACCAACATGATTCGATTACACATGCGCTAGTCAATGAACACAAAGAGAGATACACGATCCACGATCAACAAAGGACGATACAAGAGGTAACCGATTCTTCTCCGTGAGGAGGTCTTGATTGTCTTCCCTTGAATGGGTCTTGAATCCGCTTGGGGGATCTTCTCCGAAGAGGTCCTGAGCTCCGAGGAGAAGTAACCAATTGGATGAGCAAGGCTCTCACGCAAAATATGAGCTAAACCATTGCTAACCTTGGTTAGGAGGTGGGAGAGGTCTATTTATAGTCTAGGGGGGCGAAGGGTTACATGGGCTTCGGCCCAACACGAGATCAGCATACAGGCGTCGGACGTCCGGAGGTTACCGGTCGTCCGGAGGCTCGAGAGGGTCCGGACGTCCGGTGCCCTTCGGACTTCCGTAGATTCGGCTCGGGTGTGGTAGTGTCGGACGTCTGGAGGGGGCCGGTCGTCTGGTGCCTGGAGTCGTCGGACGTCCGGTCCTGGTCGGACGTCCGGCCGTTGTAGCGTGCGTTGGCCTGGATTCCTTGGGCTGGCGTGACCTTGAGGGCGGACGTCCGGGCTGGGCGATCGTCCGATGGCTATAACCGGGTAGCTCTTCTTCTTGGTCCTTGCGCTTGGCGTCCTCGCTAGCTCGTCTGTTGGGTGTGGTGGCTCCGTGGCTTTCCTCCAAGTACCTGATCATGCATAGGACACACATTGGAGGTAGAAGCCATGTCTCACATGTAGAAAGTGAAGGTTCGGAGAGGAGCGATGATGTAGGGCGGAACCCTCGTGGGCGATCTTTCACGTCGGGCGGATCCTACGGTGAATCCACGAAGAACAGCGGAAGAATAAGAGAAAACACGGGAAAGCGAGAGAATTCACTCAACCTACAAGAAATCAATCACACAAGTGCTAGATTATCGATCACATAGAGTGGCACAAGATTCAAGAACAACAAAGGTAAGGATACACGAGTAGCCGTTCTTCTCCGAGAGGAGGTCTTGATGGGGTCCACCCTAGGAGGGGTCTTGAATCCGCTTGGGGATCTTCTCCGTAGAGGTCCTGATCTCAAAGGAGAAGTAGCCAAGTGGATGAGCAAAGGCTCTCACACGAAATATGAGCTAATCCAAAGCTAACCCTAGAAAGAGGAAAGGAACAAGTATATATAGTCTCGGGCGAAGGGGGGTACAAGGGGCGAAGCCACGAGGCACCTTCTTGTGACGGAGGCAGGACGTCCGGGCGGCGGGCGGATGTCCGGACCTTCATGAGGCGCGGATGTCCGGGCTATCAGCCGGATGTCCGGCTGGGATAACCGTTCAGCAGAGCCGGGAGAGGCGCCGGATTTCGGTGGGGGCGGATATCCGGCTGGGGGCGGATGTCGGGCTTGGGCGCGGATGTCCGGGCCACTGGGTACTTGGGCAGGTTGGTGAGGGTGATGTAGAAACTCGGGGCGGATGTCGGGGCCATGGCGGATGTCCGGGCACGGAAGTTGATCTTGGCCTTCTCCGTTGGTTCTCTTCATCCGCGGACTTGGCGGCTTGTCCATCTTCACGTGCATCCTCGGGAGGTTCCCCTTGACACGTAATCATGCATAGCATATCGGACTTAGGTAGTAGCCATGTCTCGAGTGGATCATATGTGATATCGACAAGGAAGGAGGTCACCTCGTTCTCGAGAGCTCTAGCTCTAGCTCGTGTCATGGGTCCTCTTGACTCTTGATGAGACGGTTGTAGGTCCATGGGGATGATCGTGGGATGCTCCGCATCATCTCCCCCCTCCCCCTTGGGAGAGATCCGACCTCGGATCAAAAGCTTCATCTCCGTGGAATGGTGCGAGGTCCTTGACGTTGAAGATGTCGCTCACGTTGTATTTGTCTCGAGGTAGGTCGATCTTGTAAGCGTTGTCGTTGTAGCGTGCTAGCACCTTGAAAGGTCCATCGGCTCGAGGGAGAAGCTTGGACTTGCGTTCTTTGGGGAAGCGGTCCTTGCGGAGGTGTTGCCACACTAGATATCCAATGTTGAAGACGATGGGTTGCTTGTTGGCGTTGAGCTTGTTTGCTTGGCATTGTACTTGGCGCTCAATGGTGTGCCTTGTATCTTCGTGCATCTTCTTGATGTAGCTTGCTCGTTCACTTGCATCCATGTTGGTGCGCTCTTGGAGAGGAAGTGGTAGAATGTCCAATGGGGACAACGGGTTGAAGCCGTAGACGACCTCGAAAGGGGACTTGCCGGTAGTTGAATGTCTTGCACGATTGTAGGCGTACTCGGCGATGGGTAGACATGCTTCCCACTCCTTGATGTTCTTCTTGATCAAGACACGAAGAAGAGTGGATAGTGTGCGGTTCGTCACCTCCGTTTGGCCGTCGGTTTGAGGATGGTATGCCGAGGAGAACAAGAGCTTGATTCCGAGCTTTGCACATAGGGTCTTCAAAACTAACTCAAGAACTTGGCGTCACGATCGGAGAGACGATTGTCTTTGATGCGCCATGGAGTTGCAAGATTTCCCTACAAAGAGATTTGCAGCGTGTGAAGCATCGTCTATCTTGTTGCAAGGAATGAAATGTGCCATCTTAGAAAATCTATCCACAACAACAAAGGCGGAGTCCTTGCCGTTTTGAGTCCTAGGCAAACCAAGTACAAAATCCATACTAATGTCTTCCCATGGTTGATATGGAATAGGAAGAGGCATGTAAAGACCATGAGATTGAGCTTTAGACTTAGCTTTGCGACATGTATAGCATCGGTTGGTGAAGCGTGAGGCGTCATGGAACATCTTGGGCCAAAAGTAGTTGTTGCGGGCGTGGCGAATGTCTTGTCGCGTCCAAAGTGTCCCATGAGTCCGCCTCCATGAGCCTCTTGCAAAAGTAGCAAGCGAAGAGAAGACTAAGGAATGCAAAGTTTGTTAGCTCTCATAAGATAACCATCCTTGATGTAATATTGTTCCCAAGGCGTGTCGTCAAACACTTAGCATAAGGAGAAGCAAAAGATGGATCATGCTCATACAAGTCTTTTATATGCTCAAAACCAATAACATTCAATTCAAGTTGGTGACAAGCATGCATATGCATGAAAGCGCGTCGGCAACTACATTTTCTTTACCCTTAATGTACTTGATCACATAAGGAAAAGATTCGATGAATTCACTCCATTTGGCATGGCGCTTGTTTAATTTAGTTTGACCTTTGAGGTACTTAAGCGTTTCATGATCGGTATGGATGACAAACTCATGAGGTCTAAGGTAATGTTCCCAAACATGTAGCACACGCACTAAAGCATACAATTCTTTGTCATAGATGGGATAATTAAGTTGAGCACGGAGAGTTTTTCACTAAAATAAGCAATGGCTCGTTTTCTTGCATCAAAACTCCGCCAATTCGGTACCACTTGCATCACAATGAACCTCAAAAGTTTTGTCAAAATTGGGCAAAGCAAGAATCGAACATGAGTAAGCAAAGACTTGAGCTCATCAAAAGCGGTTGATTGCAAAGTTCCCCAAACAAAGGGAGTATTCTTCTTGCTCAAAGCATGCAAAGGAGCGGCAATTGTGCTAAAATCTTTCACAAGCGACGATAGAAACCCATGAAGACCAAGAAAACTTCGCACTTGTTGCAAATTGGTGGGTTGGGGCCAAGTTTTATTGCTTCAATTTTAGATTCATCAACATGGACACCCTTTGAGGAAACAACAAAACCCAAGAAAACCTGATGAGGACATCAATACCATTGTTACACCCACAGCCCCTACTGCTACATATCTTGGACCAATTACTAGAGCTCATGCGCCAATTAAATTATCAGGTACTTTCGTTTCTTGGAAATGATTCTAATGTTCATGAGAATATGATGCTGCCTAAATTGGATACATTTGTTTTGCTTACAAATGAAGGCCCTAGCTTGGAGAAGGATGGACATTGGAGCAAGAACAAGCATGGAGATAATGCCATGCATAAGGAGAAAAAAACGGAGTTACAAGTGATGATTCCAGGACTTTGAAGCCACCCTAATGAGTGCATGAGGCCTTGGACGAAATATACAAGATGCCACTTCATAATATTCGTCCATAGGCTATTCTAGGTGCTTTCGTCACCTTATTATTGGGCCAGGCCCAT